>BMAO01035292.1:0-94019 GCA_019973975.1 Trichonephila clavata
ATCCTCATATCAATCCCACACCTGGAGTGATGGTGTGACTTGCTATGGATACGTGTCTCTAGTTCATATTGCTGGCTGTCTGAACAAATAACTGTTACATTTCTGATATATAAGGGTTCATAGCTCTAGCATATTTTACAGGCCATCTTATGTTGCAGCAGAACAATATGCGATCACTTGTTGCCTGTGTTGCCCTAACTTTCTTTGATACAAAACATGTTTTACTGCAGTCTTAGTCAACACATTTTCTTCATACCTCTTAATTGAAAACATCTATTCAATGGCTGCCGCGTGCATAGTGTTGAAGATACATGGATTGCTGTATCCATATATGTCCTTCAATCTTTGTCCTCCATGAGAAAACAGAAAAGTGTAGTTATTGCTTCTCAGAGGTGATTGTTCTGTGAGTACTGGTTTCTCACAGTTTATAACTCCAAATTTCCTGAAATTTAATTACTTCTTCCTGCTATATGCATGTGTCTAATAAATTGGACATTACACATCTATTCATGTTCGTACCATTCAGATAACTATTCTTTTTTAAAGTTACTCTTTCCCCTTTTTTTAATTGCTTTAATTATCACACTTGCTGAAGGAAAAAAATATGAAAAATGCACAAAAAAATGGTAAAAAAAAATGTATTAAATGAATACACACACACACACACAATAATAAATTTATTTCTTCTTCGTGTCCAGCAAAGAATATAAAAATGAGAAATATATTAATACAAACATAGTACGTAGTTTTCTGACTGATTAATTGTTTTCCAGTAATTAAAGGGGACTTAAACTGATTTGTGTAATAAATGCTTTAAAAAATACTACGAACAGTTCAAACTACTGTTGCTACTTATGCCACCTGATCGACAGTAACATCAGATGAAGGCCTACGAAATTCATCGCAGCTCTAGGGCTAGATTTATACGCCTGTCGTTAGACTAAGCTTGAGCACCATGCTGGTGACAGTACGATTTTACTCGGTTCTACCCAATTTTGAGAGAGAAAGAGTACTGCCATACCGCGAAGGCACTATACATTTAGAAACATTCGCGCCTTCTCCGGGATTCGAACCCAGGTCCAACGGTACCACAGTCAGTGTCACTAACTAAGTCAACTAAACTTAACTTCGTCAAGCTACTAAATCTTAAGAGGAGAAAACAAAAGAATACAAAACACTAGAATACAAAAAAAATTAATACCAAATTCCGTTTGGCAACACCTGAGAAAGGAAGAGAAACTGGGTATGTAAGAAAATTATGCAATGAAACTGAGTGAAACAAATTTTTTAAATCCAATATCTCCCTAATTTATAAGGTGTGTGTGTTTTTGGGATGTCTTCAGAAACTGGGGCTTTTTCAAGCATCAAATTACGCCAAAAACGCCAAGCAGCGCGAGAATCATTCAAATGTGACTGCCCGTCTGTTGGATCTTCTTATGTCTGACTGCGTCACTAAGTTAGAGTAAAAGAATTAGAAATTGTGGGCTTCCACCACAAAAAAGAGTTCGAAATACAATTACACCTTTTAAATAGAATACATTAAAAAAATGAATTTTTAATATTTGTTTTGGGCTTATTTCAGGTTAGAAATTTTGAACTACTCTTTGAACAATATTTTGATTTTTGTTGAAAAGATTAAGATATAAGAAATTTGTTTGTATATTAAGCGCTCAAAAAAAGAGTTCCTTCCTTTACACATATAATTCTTTTTTTTTTTTAAATAAAATTTCTAATTTTCTTTTGAAACTATTGGTATTTTTTTTAAAGTAAGATCTCGTTATATTTAAACATGAAATAAAAATTGTTGAAATATATTAAAATAGTATTAAATATATAAATAAACTCAAGTTTTAAAATTTTTTCTCTCTTATATTTATTTATTATTACATACTATGTTTACTTTCTATAAATCTATTTATACATATAAATATTTATATATTTACATTTTATTTTTTTCAATAAAACTTTTTTCTAGTTACTGTGTTTTTTCATACACTGTTATTTTTAATATTTTTACGATCGAACTTTTTTTTATAAATGCTATATTATATATATTTATATGTTATTATTTCTAATATCTTCAAAAAACTATTTTTCTCTACTCTTTATTTTAATGTTAAAAATTAATATTTGATTTACACAGATATGCTAATAAAATTTTAATAAATGAAAAGCTTATTTTGACTGCAAAATTTATTTCAATAAAAAATAATTAACAAATTTTTCTTCGTTTATTTTTTTTTAATTTTGAAGCTTTTTAGATAAAATATTAATAAAACTTTTCAGCTTCTCTCAATTGTTAATTTTTCTATAATTCCCTTGAATCGAATTATGTATATGTACTGCTAGCTTTTCTGAGCAGCTTGACCACTAGGCCGTGGTAGCGTAGTGGTCAAGGTCACAAGCTCGTAGCTGGCGTATCATGAGTTTGAGCCTGGTACCGCTGAAACCCGCCGTGCAAAGGAGGCCGATGCACGTTAAATATGTCGAGGGTCAATGTCCTCCCGTTGGTGTGGTGTGGAAGTTAGGAGAAGCGGGTGACAGCTGAAGAGTCGTCCTCATTACATGACCATGGTTCAAAATTATGAGAACCTTCACCAATAGCGCTCGTGCGGCTTTATAGTGCGATGTAAATTTAAAAATTTTACATTTGTTTTAGTTTAAAATTTGTTGTTTGATATTTGATTATTGGAAATGCTATATCTGCACATTTTTAAGAGGAAGAGGATGGCGGAAGATGGTACATCCTTCCCTAACTGCCACACCACATTCACATCAAAGATATGAGTCAAAATTAAATGTTATAATCCTTGCATTCGGTTTTTCAAAATTTATTTATACAAATACAAAAGTAGCTTTAATGTTATTCTTAAAAATGCAGCTATCTTTCTAATGTAAGATTTGGGAATATTTCTAAAAAATTCTATATCCAATTTTTTTTTCTTTCAAAAACTGATGCAAAAAATATACGTTCGTGTGCTATATTTTTTCTCAAATTTTATTTTTAAAATTAATGGCATTGTAGTTTTTATTATTTAAATACATTTAAAATTGTTTATTTCATTTTTTAGTTATATACTATGTAAAATAATTCATTTTCTAAGAGTATTGCTGGCTGCAAAAGCTGCATATAAATTCAAATTTGGCAATAATTATCGAGCAATTGCCAAGTTAAATGATATTGTCAAATTTACTTCATTATTGAATTTTTTATGGAAGAATAATTGTGCTTCAGAATGAGGAAAACTAGCTGTCAATGCTTGGAAAAAGAAAGAAGGAAAATTTTTTTCTATCACTTGGGAACACTTATCAACAAGAAAATTGAATACAAATGTTATTGAATTTCATTAATTCAATATTTTCAAATAAAGAACATAATAAAAAGAAAATTTATTAATTAATGAAGATGGACATCTTGACTTTATAATTTCAGACAAAACTTTAATTTCAATCCAGATAGTAAAGAATATTTTAATTCAATTGCAATAAAATCAATTCAATAATTTGTTTTTCTATATAGATCAAACAAATCCATTTATTTGTTAAGAGGACACAGTACGATTGGCAAAAATCGGTCAAAAAATCAAATTTAATTTTTTAGCTTAAATTATTATTATTTTTTTTTTTACTTTTTTATAACCTGACACAATTTGAAAGCTCTAAACTTAAAAAACACAGAATTAGGATAACTGTTGCGTTCGTTTTTATTCACATCCCTATGAAAATCAAAACTATAAAATTTACCTTATCTCGGAAAGATAAAATAACTAGTTTGCCTTTATTTAAAATGCTAAGACTTTTTTTCTATTGTGCATAATGCTTTTTTTTATCTATTGCTAATAGTACATGTAACAAAAGTTGCTATGCATTTTTAAATCAAAGCAATACTTATTTTTTTCAAAATAATTGATCTCAGCTCAGAATTTATACATTTTTTAAGGAATTTTCAATAAGCATTCATACAAAGAAGTATTGTACGAATACCAATAATGTTATTTCAAAACCCATACCAACATTTGTTATGCATAGTTTGACCTTCTCGTAAATCAAATTTCATGCGTGTATGTAAACTTTTGTAGGTGGAGTAGCATTTTAAAATCATTTCACAAATTTTAAGTTTTTTTTCTTAACAAATTAAATGGCTAGCTTTTTATGAAATTTTGAGCACAAAATCTGTTTTACATAGTGTGCGCACATAGGAGGCAACCAAATGTTTGTGTGCGCTACTGTATGTATACATTAGATTTTGTTACAAATAATATTTTTTTTTTAATTTACAATGTTTTTGATCTAAATAAAATATAAATTTAATTAGAACATTTTGTTTATTTGAAAATAACTTTATTGAGGTGTGCATCAAAATGGGTAGAAAATATTGTTGTTGTTATTGAAAAAAAAATGTAACAGCAATATTCATATGTTTAAGTGGGGTTGAAAGGAAAAGTTAATGATTTTCACACGAAAGAAAAATTTAATTGTTTGAGATTATTCTTAAATTCTTCTTGAATTCAAAGTGAAAATCCTTCGTGCTTTTAATCTCTTTTTCTTTTGCTTTAAGTTCATTCAATATTCTGGTTTTTGAATTTTGATAGTTATTACAAAGGAAGAAAGTAGTTCCTAGTATGGTAAATATCCCCTTCTACACGAGTAAAAAAAAAAAAAAAAAAGGACAGTTTTGCTTGTTTTTCTGTCTCCACACAATCGATGACCTCTCTTTAAAACTGCCATGTCTTCATTTTTAAGGAGTTGAGAAGATCACTGGCGGCAATATATTTTAGACACATTTTTTGACCATTGGTTTTTCTACACCCTATTGTTTTAGATTTTCTCATTTTTGCCTGCCTCTCATTCCAAGTAAGGCTTTTTAGGAACTACTATAAATCCAGCTACATTTTCTCAGATTGTAACGAATGGTAATAGAGCGCCCTCTACTGGCCATGTGAACACTTAACCAGTCAGCTTGACGCCTCGGGGAAGGAAGGATGTGCCAATGTCCGCCCGCGCAAACCCCTTACTTGTATAGATTTTTCCTGTTTTTATGTAATTGTAACCGTGCTCAATTAGAATGTACCACCAATTAAAATTATTTGAGCTAGCCGCCGGAGTTATTCTTGAGTATCGGTTATGAAATTGTCGCCCAACTTACGGCCCGAATAATTATTTAATTTTAATATGACTACTAGTTGAACAAAGTTATCTTCAATATTCTGAACTGCTAGTTCATGAAGAAGTTTAAAAAAGTAATTTCTGAAATTGTAGCTACCGGCTACGAAGAAAGTTTCGGATTACTAGAAAATTTATATTTCCTACCGGGAAATTAGAAACTTTGGATTGCATTCCTATTCACGGAGCATCAGCTAAGTTTTCTTTTGTTTTGTTTTGTTTCTGATTCATTTTGATCTTTTATTGAATTTTACTTGTGTTTTTATATTTTATGGTATGAATATATAATAAGCATGATTTATTAGTATATTTCATTATGAGTAATTCTTTTCCCTAGTAAGGAAACTCTTTTACTTTTGTTCATTTCCTGTGATTTATGACTATTAGTGTACTTGTTTGGGGAACTTCTTACCCTCACTTCTGACCTTGAGCTTCCACTGCTTGTTTTCGTTCACGAACAAGACGTTTTGTTACTAAGGATCCCCCCCCCCCTTTGATTTTCTGTCTCTCACCCCTTGCCCTCTTTTTTTTTTCTCTTGTTCATTTTACTTGGAAACTCGGAATTCAGCATCCGCTGTTCGTTTTGTAAAATTTTTTTATCCTCCATATTTTTCACTTTTTTTTTGTTGACTCTTTAAGTTACTTAGGACGCCAGAGTGTCCCGGAAATTGATATTTCCTATTTAGAATTATAATTACATGTGTTTTTTTTTATTGAATTTTAGTGTTATGATATTGTGTTTTATTTCTAACTATATTGAAGAATTTTGATCATATATAAAATATATGCGAATTTAAATGAAAGAAATTATTTATTTTTTTTTTTTTTTTTGCTAACAAAAAGTATAGTAGAAAAGTATTTTTATTTTTATTCAAAAGATTCATGCATAGGTTTGGTTTCGACTTTGAATTTCATCAGAATTTCTTTTATATGTGAATTATTTTTACTTTCAAAGCTAAATTTTTGCATTCAGTCAAATATCTACAAAACAGTATTTTTATACCTTCAAAGCAATAGTTTATATGTTGTTTTGGTTAAGTGCATCAGAATTTCTGTTTATCTGAATTTTCATTTTATTTCGAAGTTTAGATTTTCTATATCCTGTCAAACATCTATAATAATATATTTTTTAATAGTATTGTGTTCGAATATCCAATTCTTATCATTTTAGTGATTAGTTGATGCTCAGTTATAAAGGTTAACTATTTTAAAACTAAATTAACTGCATTTAATTTGTGGCTGTCGGATTTTATAATTGACAATTCCCCCCCCCCCTCAAAAGTTTAAACAATGGCGTATCTTGCTAAAGCGCGCAAAGAGGACTTAAAAACACTAGCTACAGAATTGGGCCTCGAAGTAGGAGAAATAATGAAAATAATAGATTTTAAAAATTTAATCATTATTTCGAAAGACTACGATGAACAGTTTACTAAAACTCTTCTAGAAACCATTATTAACACGAGGGTTCAGACAGAACGTGAGGTGAAGGAGGAAAATGAATACAAACGAAAACAAGACGAACTGAATTTAGAACTAGAACGCATGAAGTTAAGCATGACTGCTACTTCTTCAACTAACCCTAGTGCTGCCGCAGAGAAAATAAATATCCAGCACCTCATACCCAGATTTGTGGAAACTTCAGACATTTCCACCTATCTAAAAATATTTGAAAGGCAGTGTGAGCAAGTTAACATAGGGGAAGTCGATTATGTAACACACCTTCTACCAGTGTTACCTATTGATATTTCCAATATTATCTTGCGGGAACCTAAGGAGAAATTAGGAAATTACCAGCACATTAAGCAAGTGTTGCTCCAACGATTCAAGTTGAGTGCTGAATCGTTTCGAATTAAGTTCAGTACTCATCAAAAACAACCCGAAGCTCTGTGGAAGGACTTCGCGTATGAGCTAAACAATTTCTTAGAAGAATGGCTACATAGCCTAGAAGTGAAAGACTTTAATTCCCTTAAGGATTTGGTTCTTACCGATCAGCTTAAGAGAAGAGTTTCGAGGGACGTTAAGGAACACTTCGTGGATATCTGGGGAGATATTAAAAGCTCATCTGAGCTAGTACAAAAATTAGACGATTATGAAATTGCTCGAGGTAAGACGTCGAAACATAAAGTTTTACCAGACGTAAGAAGAACTTCTTTCCCCTCAAAAACAAATAAACAAAGTAGTATAAGAACGGGGGATAAGGCAAAGGAAGCACCAAGAAAACCATTTGGAGGGCATTCGCAATTTGAAAGCCGAACTCCTCTGTCCTGCTATGGATGTGGAAAGTCCGGTTACATCAAGTCAAAATGCCCTGACTGTAATCCTTCAAAGGGTGACCCTGCTCACTTTGGAATTCTGCGAGTTAACAGTCTCTCTCCTTCCAACAGAAATGCTGTACTCAAGATCAGCATAAATGGAGTTACAGGAACTGCTTTTGCGGACAGTGGTGCAAGTCATTCGATTGCAGGAGAAACTCTTTACAGTATCCTTCTGCAGCAAGGAGCTGCTTTTGAGAAGACAGCAATATCCCTATCCTTTGCTGATGGAATCGTTATTCAGAAAGAAGTTCTACGTACATTTCAAACCGTCCTTCTGGAAGGCAGAAAGTTTAAAACTCCCTTCATTATTTTGCCTGATGCCAAAAACAACTCCACTCTACTTGGAGTTGACTTTCTCAAAAATGCTGGAATAGTACTAAATTTCCGAAAGAACTGTTGGACTTTTTGTGACGATTCCCGAAAATCGTACAATTTCGTAACGCCTTACCAGAGTACATCTGTTAATGTACTTACTGTGGCGATAAAAAACTGTCAATTAAGGGAAGATGAAGGACAAGAACTCCCTGGTTCTCAGCGTGTGGAACTAGATACCTTGCTTAAAAATCATCACTCTATCTTCGAAGTAGGGGGAGAAGCTACTCCATTTATCGAACATAGCATCAACACTGAAAACAACCCACCAATTTCAGTGCCTCCCTACCGGATGAAGCCAGCCAGGAAGGAGCTGTTGAAGAAAGAGCTAGATTCTCTGCTGCAACAAGGCATCGTAGTAGAATGTGAATCTCCGTACGCCTCTCCCGTTGTTTTGATTCCAAAACCAAGAATTGAAGAGAAACAAGATCAGCGAAAGGCCTTCTATGATAAAAGACATCGTCATGGTTCCTTGTATCATCCAGGTGATAATGCCTGGGTAACCCTTCACCCCCTTAGCAATGCTGCCCAGAAGAAGACTGCTAAATTCATGCCTAAAAGAGATGGGCCTTATGTTATTGTGACTCAACGCTCTCCGACAACTTATGAAGTGGCAAATCCAAACAACAAACATGAGGTTCTGGGACCTTATCATTCATCTGCTCTTCGTCCATGCATAGACAAGGAAGCCACTCCAGTGATGCCTCTCAGAAAAAGGGGAAGACCCAAGAAAGACAACTCTGCTGGTTCCTCATCGAGGACGATACCTAGGAACCAGAGGGGGAGTGTAACGAATGGTAATAGAGCGCCCTCTACTGGCCATGTGAACACTTAACCAGTCAGCTTGACGCCTCGGGGAAGGAAGGATGTGCCAATGTCCGCCCGCGCAAACCCCTTACTTGTATAGATTTTTCCTGTTTTTATGTAATTGTAACCGTGCTCAATTAGAATGTACCACCAATTAAAATTATTTGAGCTAGCCGCCGGAGTTATTCTTGAGTATCGGTTATAAGATAAGGATTTATTGTTGTCAATGCCAAAAATACGATGAAAAACCGTTGGGGAGGGGTTAAGCAATTAGCTGCTTCTATGTACACTGTCCTTCCCCTTTGGCGGAAGAAACGTCCCAACATCTCAAACGGGTACTGTATTGTATTATGCAGAATTTGACCCCTTGGATAAGACGACCCTTCTCTATTGTTCAAGCAAAAGCTGCTTGCTGTGAAATTTTTAATAGGACCCCTTTTTCTTTCTCTGATAAGAATCTTTAGCTGACCGGTCCATCCGTTCACTGTATGCATTCTCCTTACGACAAACAACGATCTTTGCAGCTGGCACATAATAAAATAAAAAAACCATCCCATTTCTTGTTGATTAAAACATTCATTCTTGTTTTGCAAGGAGAAAAGTGTTTAACCAGATCATATTCTTTTTTTCAACATTCATTTTAAAATTTTGCAATTGGCATAATATATTCAACCTTCAGTCATAATATGATATTTTTAAAATCATTTTCCAAGTTTTTGAGATTACATGTTTTTAAATGTTTATCAACTTTTATTAGAAAACAATGGATTAAGGAGCACATAAATTTTGTTATTTCATCATTGTCTCAATTCTATTTTAATTTTTACATGGATATTTAAACTATGTCAATTATAACTTTTGCTATAATTGTAGTTTCATATGGTTCAAATATTGAAATATAAATTGTACAAAATGGAAATCACACATTTTCAATGAAAAGAATTTTTACATCTTATGTCCTGTTTAGAAAAAAAAAAATCATTTAATTATTTTTCACAGATGTATGTAAAGTTGTAAAAATAATTAAAAGGAATAATATCAAGGAGGATTCAAAAAGACATTAATTAATTCTAGAGTTTTTATTTTGATTAGTTTCATAAAAAAAATACTAAATTTTGAAATCTTAAAATGTTTATATCCCTAATGAACTCTTGATTGATGAATTTCCTGTTCATTCAAAGTGGTGCAGCAAAGATATCAATTTACAGTCACCCCTTTCCAGGAATCCTAGAAGCCGTGATGTTTTTTTGGTTGTTGAAAATTCTCTCTAGCTTTATTATACGTGGATAATCCGAGATTTATTTTCAAGACATTTATTATCTTGAGTGAATAAATATTAGCATTACGCTATTCAGCTACTCGAGGATTTTTGAAGATGGACCTCGTAATTTTGAACCACAGTCAAGTGACGAGGACAACACCTGAGCTGGCAACCCCTCTCCTAACTTCTACACCACACCAACGAGAGAACGTTTAAGCATCGATAGATTTTTTATGCATTGCCCCCCTACAATGCGGGTCTTCAGTGGTATTGGGCTCGAACTCATGACACACCGGCTACGAGTGCGTTAACTTGACCAACTAGGTTACCGCGGCCACTTTTATTATCAGGAGCAGAAATGAATTTTCTTATACTATTCAGGAACTCATACAATATCAACAGCTTTTTGTAAATCGCTATTTTTTCGAAAATCTGTAGTTAAAAAAAAGAGATATATAATGAAAATTATGAAATGTTTAAGATATTGTACTGTATATAAGTATATATTCCCTTCCAAACTGTAATAAAACCCTTGTAACTAATATATCTAAAAAAACTCAATATGAAATAATCTATGATTTTAAAAATAAATCATCGCTGAATATATATAAAGGAAGAAAATTTTTTCAGAAAAGCATTCGATTATTTCGAAAAATCTGAGTGATTATCTCCTTTAAAAATTAAGGTAATGATGAGATAAAACAAATAATAGATATTTAGGATAGTAAGATATCTGAGATTTCTGGATTAGTTTGACTAGACAATCTGCACTGATTATGCTAAAATGTGTGATTTTTTCATAATTCTAAATAATTATTTTCCTTTGTTCTGGCAAAAAATTAAAACTATGTTTCATTTGATACTTCTGTCTCGTATTTATAAAAATAAATTAAATGTAAAAAAACTTTTTTAAGAACAAGCTTTTATTTAAACGCGCTAAAAAGAATAAAATAAACTTTTCCTTTAAAACTTTTTTTACTATCAACTTATAACGTCATTACAAATTTATATGATATAAAAGCTTGTCGCAATATTTAAGTACTCATATTTACTTAGTGTGAATTTTTAAAAACCAAAATCAATCAGGTCAAGTTATTTATTTTACTTGTTTATCTACACAGGTAAATCTCGCGACAAGCTTTTATATCATATAAATTGTGTAATGACGTTATAAGTTGATAGTAAAAAAAGTTTTAAAGGAAAAGTTTATTTTATTCTTTTTAGCGCGTTTAAATAAAAGCTTGTTCTTAAAAAAGTTTTTTTACATTTAATTTATTTTTTACTTTTTAGTTATCGTTGGACAGGTTTCTCAGCCTGTTCAACTCATTGAACGCTGGTTCGCCATCCCTGGTTTAGCTGACTTAATTCTCGCAAAATGGGGTATTAGACTAAAAACACAATTTTTTTAAATCCGTAATTTTTAAGCAATTGTTTCAATCTTCATGCAGATTTTGGCTAACATTGTTCTACACACGAAAAAAAAGGTTTAGTGAGATTATCTTCATAAATGACAAAGTTATTAAATGTTTAATTAAAATTTTGACTATTTTTGAAAAACTTAAAGAATATATTATTTATTTGAAATATTTTGAAGATAAGGGATGTATTTCTCTAACATATTAGAAGAAAATTTTAATTGTTTATTAAAAACTTCAAAAGGCATTTAAATATTTGTATTAATCAATAAAATGCTTAAGACTAAAAACGCATTTTGTAATCAAAAAAGAAAGTTTTATCAAATAATGATAATTTTTTGCTGGACATTGAATATCTTCTACGTAAGAATCTATTTTTTTTTTAAATGCTCAGATCATCTTTAGAAACTTGATTTTGAAAAAATCAATAATTAAATTCAAATAAAATTAACAGATTCTACTTGTAATTAAATTTAAGGACACATGTCGTAGTGTGTGTTTAGATTACTGGTGATAAAATGAGGTATATTTAAATTACTCGTAGGCTTAAAATTAGAAAATTTCTTTAAAAAATTACTTCATTTTATTGAAAAATTATTTTTTTAATCGAAAATATATTGCATTTCTATATAATATTTTTCTCTTATTGTTTTAATAGCGGATTCCTTTTTGATGGGTAAGATACATTAAAAAAATGATCTTTCCGATTCTGTAATTATTTTTTGTTTGAGTTTCATAGATTAAAGTTAGATAAATTATTTAAAGAATTTCTTCAATACTCCATCTCAGTTTAACTTGGCAGCGTTGAGAAAGGTATACAATGTACCAATCTACTTGAAAAATAGCTCTACTTTTTTGTTTTGAATTTAATTCCAAGGAAATATATAGAAATTTAAAAAAAAAATTGCATACGTTGTAGAAATTAGATTGTTTTTACGTTGTAGAAATGTAATTATTTTTTAGACAAAGTTAATTAATACTGTCAATAGCGCAACGTTATGAAATTCCAGTTTGGCTGAAAACCGATTTTCGACGCCAACTTTTGTCATTGTTGTAACAATAAAATTATTACACAACAATGCAGATATATCCAAGTTGGCGCCCAAAACTAGTTTAACGTTTTTAATTAATATCTTTTTAATTAATTGCAATATCGGAATATAAATGGTCAAAACATGCATTGTCATCCAAACTAAACATGTATACAAAATTTCAGCTCAATGGGAGGAAGATATCAGCTTCAAAATTGAGTTGCAAGATTCCACCCGAACAAATTACATACATACATACATACATACATACATACATACATACATTGTAAGTTAAATAAAAGCTTTTAATAATAATGTAATTTAGCTTCGAATTTAAATAATAACTCTTTGCTTTGAAAAGAAAAAACGTGAAATTTAACTTAATTGTCATGTACATAAAGTTTTTTTTTAATCTCATTTTGAGATAAAAAAGTTTAAAATGTGAATTCGAGAAATCGTTTAACCTACCCTTTAAATTACACTGGTAATATTTTCAGAAAACATCAACACTGAAATGAAAACCCGAATGTCAGGAATACAATGTATTACTACGCGGAGTTTTCTCTGAGGAGAATCGTATCGCGAATGGTTACTACAAACCGGTTCCTCTCAAGGATACGCCTTGGCGATCGATCTTCGGCTAAAAAAGAGAATTTGGCAGTAGAAAATCCAGCCCAAGTTATTGAAGATTTCCCGTGTTTTTTAATGCGGACGGTGGCATTCGTAAGCATTTTTATACTATTTGTATTCCTTAAATTGTACAAACTCTCTTGTTGTGTCAAATTTTTGAAAATTATGTCAACTAAACACTTGTCAAGTTTCTATTTAATGAGGAATAGCTTTCAAAATGTTGAAAAATGGCTTTATTGAAAGGATCAATCCAAACGTATGAAACAGCTCAAGTATCACACGAGAACAATGATTAATAATAATAAAAAAGAACAAACATTTAAAGTAGAAGCAGGACGAATTAGCAAGAGAACAAAAGAAAAAGTTAAAAATTTAAGCAAGAAAAGGAACATGTATAAGAGATGTAGACTTTACAAAGGGCTTATGAAAGTTCTTACATTCTAGTACAGTTGGCTTATCTCACCACACTTTTGTGATTCTTTATCTAGTTCAGAGCATATAAGAAAATTCTCTGGATTCATGATATCTGAATTACAAATTTGGCATATTGGCATAGATGAAAGGATGCCTATTTTAAAGGATGATGTGTTAAGCAATCCTGACCTGTTTGCTACAGCCTCTTTACGGGGCTTTTGATAAAACCTTTTCCAAATGTCTTGTATGTTAGCACAAGATTTGCTTGTTGATTTTGCTGCCTGATCAGATTTAAGCGTAAGATATTTCAAAATCTTTTTAGGGATTTATTAATCGCATGTAAAATCATTACAGAGAATGTGTATATAACTGAAGTATGCTGTGGATAATGCGCAGCAGATTCATAATATATCAATAGCCCATCTTTACTAAACACTGTTGAATAATAGTTTTACTGTTCCAAATTTTTTATGTTATTTTTATTTTGGAATTAGTTCTTGCCTTTTTTTTTTTCACAAAAGATTTCTGATCCGATTTCGGAAAAGGCTTCTTTTAGATGTGTGTTTCATCTTTGTGTATTGCGACTAACTGGGATGATTAAATAACGAATATAATGACAATTAATACATAGTGAAAAGCGGTAAAAATATTGTCCTGATTTTCATAAATAAGTTACTTAGTGATTTATAAAATAACATATCCCTCAATTCTGGATTTCACAATCAATACTGAATCAAATTCAACTATAAAAAACTGTATTAAGATGGAATAAAAGATTAAAATTTACAATTCAAACTTTACTTGCTTGCATTTTTAGACAATTATTAAGTTACCATTTTAATAAACATGCAGTTTTTCATTTTTTTGTAAAAATAATTGTTTATCATTAAGTTATATTTTATTTGAGAAATATTTTGCTGTGACGTATTAAATGCACAATATTTTTTGCAGTCGAATTTGGAAAACTAAATTTTAAACGTTAATCATTAATACTGTCACAATTAACAAAAAACCTCCCACTTTTTCTTAAGATTTGAAAATATTTAATTACATATTGTAAAAATTTCGTTTCGAAAAATGGCGCTACTCCATGAAAGTACTTCGTTAACCCCGTAGAAGTCGAGCTGTTTGCAATATGGCGTCTCCTTATCGGTGAGTGAGTGTGATGGATATCGAATAAATCGAAAAGCTGTGCAATTCGTGATCAATCATCAGTGTGGAGTAGCTTTTACAACGTGTAGTGTGTTAAGTGCAATAATTTTAAAAGGTGTTATAGAGTTGCCTTTTTCGTGTATAAATATTTTCGTAATGTTTACTTGCGGTGTTTGGAAATCCAGAGTGGTAGCGCCAGCTAGGGCAACTGTTGACCGTCATTTCGATCACTAGGAATGCTCGTTCATCGTTTCATGAAAACGAAGATATTTACCGTGTTTGTGTGTTTAAAAAGGTAATTTCAAAGCAGAAAATGAAATCTGATTGTGTGTCACAGTGTTAAACAATATTAAAAAAATCGACGAATTGGTGAATTGTCAACTCCATTACCTTGTTTACATTGTACCAGTGTGCCGATTGTAATCAGTGTTTAGTGAATCTGATATTCTTCGTGAACGTTTGATGCCTCTTACTACTATGAAACATGCATGAAGTTGCATCCAACGTATTTGTCAAAATGTAAATCTGATTTTCATAAACTAATAATAATTATTTATATGTGAAATCTTTATTGTGAATTCAACATATTAAGAAAGTAACGCACAAGCATTCAGTCGTGTCGTGTTTCATAATACTGAAAACCAAATTTATCGAATGTGATTTAAGCTGAATTGAGAGAAAATTGTTTTCTCATATTAGTGGAATATTTATAATATTGTTGGCCATATGTGTATTGATATAACAAATCAGAACTGATACAGAATCGATAACTGTTTCAAATATAACTTGATGAAATAGATTTTTTTCTTCTTCTTTATAGCGAGAAGATGTGGTTTATAATGAAATAATGCAGGTTATTTGAACCTGTGATTATATAAATTAAAAAGCATGGCTGATACAAGGCGCCGTGTAAAACTTTATGCTTTAAATGCTGATCGGCAGTGGGATGACAGAGGGACTGGACATGTATCATCATCTTATATTGATAGATTGAAAGGCATGTCTTTATTAGTGCGTGCAGAATCTGATGGTAAGAATCTTATATCGTAACAAAATATTATGTTCAATATATATTTCGTATGTCACATTTTAATGATATGCAAAAAATGTTTTAAAGTAATCAATTTTTTTTTTATAAAGATTACATGTTAATTTAGGGTAAAACTACCCAAAATCTGTTTTTGTAATGGTAAATTTAAAAAGTACTAATTGATCACTTATTTTAAAAAAAATAATTACTTCAGTTTTCTAGTTTCACAAGTATTCATTGAACGAATATCATAATTTTTGGAACTAATCCATTAAATAAAAATTTTGATAGAATTATTTTTACAAGGATTTCTATAACTTTGAGTTTCTGGAATTAATAATCAAGTGTTTGATGAAGGTAAAAATATAAGGTTATTGTTTTTAGAAATGGAATGTATTTGATGTTTTCCTTTTTTATACATAAAGGTGACTTTTAATTATTATTTGGTAGAACTACAATATTAAAACTTCTGAATTTTGCCATTTTTTTTTTCTTTGGTTGAAAGGTATCAAATTGTTTCTTTGCCATAAAACAAAATGTAGGAGGGGTCTTTTTTTTTATCTCTCTCCCTCTTAATTTAAAAAATTGGTCACTTTTTGAACTTGGTTTTTCTTTTGTAACTATTACAGAAGCTTAGCTGGTGCATGTAAAGAGCGACTTCTGTTATTTACATTACTCATTCCTATGGGATTCATGTTTCCATACCGAAACAAAGCTAGGATAATAACGCGGATGTTCTTTTTGTCTCTTGTTCAAAATTATGCATTCTGTTACCATTAGCCCAGAAATTACTTCAAAATGTGACTTAAAATAAACACTCATCTGAAAAAAAATATAAAAAAATACTAATGAGCGGAAGGTGATTCTCTAGTCTTGAAACATTCTGTTAGAACACATATAGAACTAAATGTATTCTAAAAATACTAATTAAATGTTCGATCTAGGAATTTATATACACCACACCATCCTCAGAATTGATTTAAACAGCAATTCATACATAAAACATGCAGCCATGAAGAAATATTTGTTTCCAATGCATTTATGACACACCAGTTGTGAAAGTATTAAGAGCATAAAGAAAGATATTAAACTGCAAACCTGTAGCAATGTGTTAACAATATAGAATGTAATTTTCATTTTTGCTCTTAATGATAATAATATAAGTATACCTCATGGTCTACTTTTCAGAATAACTATTAGAAGAAGCATTCCAACAAAATTTAAAAATGGCAATTCAAATTGTCCTATTTACCAAAATTATTGAGTTCGAAGTTGAACTCTTAAAACATTTTTTGACAAGTAAAAAAAAAAAATTATAAGTCAATTCCTACTTACATCAACAAATAAAATTTTTATTTTTAGTTACTTTTTCTTTATTTTAGTTATAATTAATATAAATATGTATATACATAGAACATAATCATAATATTAAGTGACAAAATAAGCGATTTTCCTTTCTATATATAGTGTTGGACTATTTTTTTTTGTTTGTTACTGTTTATTCATTAATTAAATTATTCTAATAAAATAATAGTTAAAAAGAAATCATATTCTGAAAAAGTAGGCCATCCTAGGTGTGGAATTCGAACCCACGACCTTTGAATTTGAAGTTCATTGCGCTACAGGGACACAATGGACAATTTTCCTTTCTATTTATGCTGTTGGACTTTTATTTTTGTTTATTATTTATTAATTTAATTAATATTTAAAAACACAGTATTAACATCAAGTATCTTTTACTACAAGTTTAAGAAGTATTTGAACGAGATGTACATATATAGGGAAAGAGTGAACTAATAGTAGGAATTGAAAAAAGACCACACAGTGTTTTTGTTAAATATTGTATGTTTTACTTTTTAAAAAAAAAAAACGTATATAATAAGAATCGAGAGAAAGCAGAGAACCTGTGACCTAATCCAAAAAAATTCCATATTTTAATATATCAGTATTTGCCAAAAACAGTAGGCCAGAATAAAATCTGAGAGGCATTCCATTATCTTCTGGTATTAATTTTATGTAATAAATAAAACAAATCCATACTGTTATATTATTTTACCTATTTTGTTGGTTGGTTTAGTAAACAATTTCTTTGTGATTGTCTTCCAATTTTGCCTACTCTCTCTAATAAGAAGTATTGATCAATCCTTTGATTCAAGTAACTAAATTAAGGAGATGTCACATAACTGCTATTAATAGAAGAGTTCTTTTCATTTAAAAATAAATTGGAGGACGTTACGTGTAATGTTCCTCATGTGCCCCCCCCCCCCCATTCCTTTTTACATTTTCACTTTATGCTTTGAGGATCCATTCTCAGTACTGATGTCTCCTACTACATATTTCTAAAGCTTTAAATTTCATATTTAAATTACTTTTTGTGCAATATTTTGCACACCTGATCCCATGCCCACCCTTGCAAAGCTCACCATGTTATGGGGCTAATACACATTATCAAGGCTCAATGTCTTCTTTAGATGAGGTGTGGAAGTTTAGAAGGTTGAATTGTCAAATCGCCCACTTATCCTGCCAAGTATTTTCTCGCCAAATCGATAAGTACGCCAACTCTGGTAACCGTTTTGGTTTTTGTATCAGTGAGGAAGAAGTCGGATCGTGTTGTGATAGGGTTGCTACTACAAAACACGACACACAAAAATGTGCCAAATAAGTGATTTTTCAAAATTTGGCGGACCAGTGGCCGATTCGAAAGTTTCACCGTTTAGAAAGTAGGGTGATGGTAAAGGGTGTTGTCCCTATTACTTGACCATAGTTCATAATGAGGTAGGTTGTCACCTGTGGACCTCGTGTAAATTTGAAATACAATATTAATTATCAATTATAATTTACAATATCTTCAAAACATTTTAATAGAACTTTATGCTTTTAGTGTACCTAGCTATGCTTATATATGGCATTTGGAAATTGACGACTGTATTTAGAGCTCTGTATCTTTCTTATGATAGAATAAATCACCAAAAAAAATTGGCATGTTTCAGAATTAATGCTGTTGCTTTTTATATTTTTCAAAGTATTCTATTCATATAATCGAAAAGTAGCATGAAAAATTTCATATGCAAGCAGCATTTATTAATAATTAAATTTTCTTGATTTTTAGGGCTAAAAACAATTTTGTGACTAAAAATAATTTTTTTATTTTATTTAGGTTCTGTCCTTTTAGAATCTAAAATTTTACCTGACACTGCTTATCAAAAGCAACAGGTGAGTCAAATCATTTTATAATTAATAATTGTTTTCATGATATTCATTATATATTAATAAATGTAAGCCAAAAATTATATAAAGATAGCAAAACTGAAATATTAGTTTAAATTTTAATTAATCTTAAATAATTTTTAAAATTTTTAGATAGCGAGTTTTCTCTCTAGCAATAGCAGTTTTATTTAATGTCTCTTCAAAGTATATATGTGTTACCGTTAAAGTGTAGAATTCAGTTATTTCATGAAATGACTAGACAAGTCAAAGTATATAATAGATGAAAAATTTCATACTTTGCCTAGTTATTCTATGAAATAATTAGGTATTTTATGGATTAATTGATCATAAATGGCTAAAATCCTCGAAAAATACATTTTATCTGTTTTGCGGATGAATAATTGATTAATAATAAGGGAAAGCAGTTGATATAATTTATTATTGCTAACATTAGTTAAGCAGAAAGGGGAGAAAGATGTTGCAAAAATAGATTATATTATCAACAAAAATACATACTGGGAAGAAAAACTGTTACTTCATACAAACATTGTGTAAACTTTTTAAAACAAAAATGTAAGAGATTAGTAATTTAAATTTTATAAGATACCTTAATTTTACTTTTCATTATTAGAGCAAGGATTGCTGTGATGATACTTTGGATTGCACTTATTATTTTTGAAACAAGCACACACTTTTTACTATTGCACATTTTTTTTACACAAGCACTTTTTAAATTCTTGTCCAGTAGCCCAGCTTTGAGCTATTGCAACAGATCAAAGCGTTGTGTCAATATTTTGAACTTTTTCAATGGAAATTAATTCTCGTTGATGAATACTGAATTGATATCTAGAGTATAATTGTTTTTTTTTCCGGCCATTTCGAGATCCTAATAAGAAAAATCCTTCCCAAAGCAGTTAGAACCGGTTCAAAGAACTTTCGAGTACCTAATTCCATACTTTAATGATCAAGTAATCGCTATTCTTTAGAATATCTAGTTAAATCATAGAATTCAGTAATTTTATATACTTTAAGTGTATTTTGTATACTTTTTAATACTTATTAGTTATTTCATGAAATACCTAGTTATTCTATGAAATAATGAATTTCACACTTTAACCCTTTTATGTTCACTATGAAAAATGAACAAAATAATTTCAAAAAGGACTATTTTATATGAAGGTGATCATAAATATGTAAAGGAAAACAAATTAGGATTTTTTAATTTTGAGAAATTTATGGTTTGATTGTGAAACCAGTGAACAGTAACGGTCCATTTTTCCTATTCATCCTATCCAAGTCAAAAGATGATTCTGGAAAAAATCTAATATTTTAAGACCATAAAAGTTTTTTTATTTTTTTTTTTTGAAATTTTTCTGCATTTTTATAATTTTAATACAAATTTGGACAAAAAATTTATATTCTGTAATAAAAAAAATTGTTAATACATATAAATTTTCCATCCATAGTTATAAAGAGGGAATATTTAAATACATTATGTACACACAGGGTCGCATTTAGGCATGTGCAGCTGCTCAGGTTAGCAAAATTTTAGAGTTTGGATAAATATAGTTAAATATAAATATTTCTCACTATAATTTTAAAGCAAATAAATATTTTACCAAGCCATATGATCTAAAGGTCGGTGACCACAAGCGAGAAATCGCTTTAGAATAGGAACCAAGAAAGTTGCAAAACCACCTCTTACTGGAGTTTGGTTTCGCAGTGAAACCATACTTTTTAATTTCATTTTTCTACTCTTCTGTTCACTTATCAAAATAATTGAAAGTTGTAATTAATAATTGGAATGAGATGTAGTAAGAGCACATGCTACAATTTAAAATAGCTATTCTTTTAATATTTTTAAAGCTAATGGAAATAACCAAAATTAATGAGACACTAATATTTTTCTAGTTAGGATGTCTCAGTCATTAAATATAGACTGGTGCTACCATCTATTGCTAGGAAAAAGAACAAAAATTCAAAAACAGTTATTGGGATAAAAATAAATTTTATATGATTTTTTAAAAAAAATTTAATATGTGGTTTTAGTGTGAAACCAATGAATGTTAAAGGGTTAAGAGTAACATATATATATTTACTGAATGTTTGTACAGCTTTTAAATGTGCGATAAACATGTAGAAAGTGTTCCAATTAATTATATTATAAGGGTAACTGAGAATGGTTTTTTTCTAAATGTTATGTTAAGTTCTTTTTTTTTTTAAAAAAATTTTACTTGATAGAAATTATTGCAGTTTGCTATCGATTTTCATTATTATTATTAAATTTGTGCCATTTTTAAAATGCTGATGATTATCTTAATTTAATTATGAATCCATGTTAAGGTTTACATTTTTTGATGATGAAATTTCTTCCATAACATATTGCAAAAAGAAAAAAAAATCAGTTTAAAATTCTTTATCTGGAAATTGGCTTAAATAAAAAAAAAAAGAAAATGCATAAGAAAATTTTCTATGATGATATGTGTAAACAAGAATCAGGAAACATTAGAATTGAACAAATAATTGTAATTTTTGTATGCAGTAAGGTAGTAAATATGCAACCTGCTTCACTAATCAAATAAGATTCATTCCTGGAAGGATAGATGGATGTTGTATGCAATGCTTAAAAAATAACAGTGCTTACATATTTATGAACCTTTTATTTATAGTTAAATCTTATTGTATGAAATAAGGCAATCTCTCCATTGGATTTCAGTCTTGTGGTTTTTTTTCTTCTTTTTTGTGAAATCTTATAATTTAGTTTCTTTAACACCTTATTTTCATGCGTTCTTTATTTGAATTTCAATAACTATTGTAAGATTTGTAATAAGTTTTCTCCATGAATGCAGATCTTACACTTATGGGAAAGATAAATGTGTGTGTATATGTAAGTATACTTTAGGGGCTCCCCCTTGGGTAAAGAAATAAATGTATCTAAAAGATGTATAAAGTATGTGAATGGTATTGGTAATACAAAAGCAAACTAAACAATTCCCTCAAAAAAGAAAAATTAAGTGCTTTCATTTTCATTATTTTCCTTCATTTCGAAGTAAATCTCCCCCCCCCCCCTTCTTTGACTTCTTTTTGTAAAGGATGAAAGCTACTCCAAGGATTATAAACATTTCCATCAGGTAAAGCTAATTCAGAACTTAAATTGGCTAAGGATTCTGTTTGTCTCATTTGAAAGTAGTGTTCAAGACACAAATGCTTCTGTTCCATCTTTTTATACTTAAAGTATTAATGAAGTATTTTAGCCTCTTTATATTTCCTTCACTCTTGGTCACTTGCAAGGGTTTCCATTGCTAGATGTATCTACGAGCCCTCTCCTTCCCTCATTGATAATGTGGCATGGTCTGTATTGCTGAAACTTGAAAATTATCTGTTATAAAGCATATACAAAAAAAAACTTCCCTTTCGCCTTTCATTTTTTCTGATCTTGAAAAAGTAAATTTAATTTGCTTTACATTCAGTTTAATTGTTTCATTTATTAACCTTGTTAATTAACTATCTTCAGTGAACACATATTAGAAAGTAATCTGTGTGAATTTTTCATAATGGTTGTTTGTATAAGAATATAAATTTTAATGAGCAAAAATGTGATATATGTAGTTACATCAGATGAAATAATTAATATATTTCTGTATATATTGGAATATGTTAGCTTGATTTTTGTTGTAGGAGAAAAAGAATTTCAAAAAAAAATTTATATCAAGGCAGCTGCTTTTTTAAATTTCATAACTGTATGACAATGGAAACTAATATGATTATATATACACAAGTGAAAAAACAATTTCTATATTCTGGAGATGTAAAAACCTAATTCACATATCTTCATTATATTTGGATATGTATCGAAATAAATGTTTCTTGTCCCTCTGTTTTACTTCTAATTTTTTTGTAATTTGCTGTGCTGACTTGTCCGATTGCTTTCAACCAAATTTAAAACAGCATAAATGACAATTTTCTTTTGATGAATTTTTCTTTTCTTTCTATCTTTCATTATTGAAAATATTTGCAGGGTCATATTAATAAACCTAAAGCAAGGTTTCAGACTTATAAACATTTTTTGAAATTAATTATGAAAAATAAAGTAAATTCAAAAATCTTCCTCTTTTTTTCATTTTTAAATGTATTTTGTTCTGTACAATTAGGAGTTAGATTTGATATCCAAATTAAACTTCATAGGGGTGATATATTCTAAAACTTTTCATTAGTATGTTGACAGGAGTCTTAGCAGTAAAAAGACTAATCCCTGACTAGTGATTTTCTTACCATATGAAATTCATCAGGGTTTTTGAGATATTTTCAGGTGATATATGCATATTAACTTATACTTCAACTTTTTAAAATATTTCAGGATAAAATTTGAGTAAATGATATCAGAGCTTGTGTGACTTATTGCCAAATGTTGCTATGATCTCTAGACGAAATACTGCAAATTGCTGCTATTTTCTGCCAATTTTTAGTATTCATTTAGTATAATTAGTAATGACATTAAGTATTGTTATTTGGGCAAATTCTCCCCAAATAACAATAATTCTCTGTTGAAATTTGGATCCATGTAATTGTAAAATTCCAAAATTTATTTTTCCTGCAATCTTAAAATTTTTAACATGCAGGTAATTTATATAAAAAGGTACATCCTTTTCTTCAACTTAATAATTAGATTTGTCTCATTACAATTCTGTATCTCATGTTGCCATGTTGAAGGAATTTTAAAAAAAATGATTTGTTTTCGATCTTCTTATATGGGGGAAGAAATATGTATCTGTTATTCTAAGAAATCTTAAAGCATTGGTTTTGAAAAACATATTAACTTTAAGTTAATATTTTATTATTTAGTAACAATTTTTTTTATTTTACACAGGAAACACTTATAGTATGGTCTGAAGGTGACAATTTTGATTTAGCCCTTAGTTTTCAAGAAAAAGCAGGTTGTGATGAAATATGGGAGAAGATATGTCAAGTAAGTTCGCGCAGTATTCTAAATGTAAGTATATATATTACTCATTCCTGAAAAAGTTATTTTTTTCCTAAGTGACCAGGTTTTTTTTAATTTTCTTTATTAATGCTACCTTGTTTGTGCTGTGTAATTTGATACATTTTCATAAGACAGTGCAAACTTGTGTTATGATCCAGAAAAATAATGCACATTATTATTTTAATTTTTTAGAATTTTATCTCACAGTTTGATTTTTTTTTTTAAAGAAAAGATCAAATTTTGAGTTTGAACCTTTTAGCTTTCATGAATGAGTAGATATTGGAAATGTATGTGTTATGATGAATGCAATCCATATTATCTACTAATATTTAAAGATTTGTGATAGTGTCATGACGTATTTGAAACAGTGTTCTGATATTTGTGTATTATACCTATTTTTTAATCATCTACTAATTAACATGTATTTTATTCATTTTTCTGTGTGTATACTTAGTATTTTCTAAGGAATCTAATTAAGCTCTTTAATTTTAATTAAGTAGTTAATTCCTGTGTTCTTTATTATAACTTAAAAATCCAAAAATTTCGTATATCGTATGTTATTTGCACACTTTCATATCTAAATTTGTAATGGCTCAGTTTTATCAAATTATGTGATGAAAAATGCTTAATTACTGATGTAAATTTGTCCCTTTTTAAAGTAATTGACAAACTTTTAAATATGCCTCTTAAACAGGACTGGGGAATCAAAATAAGTTTATCAATATCAAGCCTAATTGTTGGAGTCTTTTTTTTTTTCTTTCTTTCTTTTTTTCCCTGGCTATCAGACAGTTTTTTTTCTTCTTTTTTCTTTTTTAGAGAAATTTTTATGGAATAAATTATTTGCAAAATTATTAAAATTAATCTGTTTAAAATTAAAGAAAACCTGGTTCACTTTTTATTATGTTGAGTTTGTAAAGCCTCCCTCATATGGATATTAAAATTATATTACTTAATAAAATTTTTGAAAATAGTCAATAGAATTAATTATGATATAACATATAAAATCAAGAAGACTTAAATTTTTAGTTTCATTAGGAAAACAATATCCAAAGAGGGAAGTTTTTTAAATTTAAAAGTGTTTTATAAATAAACTGTTTATCATTTAGACAGAAAAAAAATTAATGTTATAAGAAATTTATACAACTAGTTTAGTTTGTGGTTTACATTATTTATAAATAGGATTTGGAGTCTGCACTCTGTTGCAAACAGAAAATTTATTGGAAAAATTTTATTTTATCAGCAATTTAGTTTAAAGAATTATTCTTTTTCATAACTATAAATTGAAAATCCTAGCATTTTTGCTGTTTTTTTAATCCCCAGAAATTCTAACTTGATCTATTTTTTTTACTTGAAAAGGTTTAAAAAAAATTTTACTTTTGGAAATTAAAAATAATGTGTGTCCAACTATTAAATAGACCATCTTTTCTTAAGTTATTTAAAATTTTGATTAAGTTTATATATAATCTTATTTAATTGTATTGTTTTATTTTTACATTTTGGAATAACATAAAAATATTTATAGTCTCTTATTATTTTATAAATAGTAATAAATTATTTATTCTGTCTTTACATTTTATTAACTGTAATCGCCATTTTATGTTTAAAATATTCGATAGTGTTTTTTTTTTTTTGAAAATGTATCTTTTTTTAAACAAATTTTGTATTGATAACAAAGATTTATTTAAAAAATTAAGTTATCTGTGTCTTAAATGGGAAAATGCTTTGAGCTATTAAAATATCTGTTTATCATTATAAGATTTTTTATAGTTAAAATAAATCTTTATTACTACTAAGTAAACTTTGTTTCTAATAAGCATTAGACTTAACTTTTTTTAAAGAATCAAGTTTTCTAATGAAATTTTCTTAATTTAGAACTTAAATGTTACATTTTTTAACTTTTTTAAATACTTTTTAATTTATGTCTCGAACTAAAAAGTATTTATCAGTTTATTGTAGTTGATGGCTCTTTTGTCTAAAAAGTATCTATACTAAATTCAAACTAAGCACATACTGTATTTACACAAATCTAAGTCGCACCCCAAATTCTCAACAAGTCTTTGTGGACAATGAAAAATAGAGCAATTACAGGTTCTAAACTATTTTACACTAATTGCCCCATCCAATGCATTTTTTTAAAATTCGATTCTAAGCCACAACTGATTTTCAGTAGCTTTAATATTGTGAAAAAAGTGTGGCTTGGATTGGAGTAAATACAGTATTTACTCAAATTAAGGTCTTTGTAATTTTAAAATATTAGGCAATTTTGGTAGAGATAGATTGTTTATTAAATGGGAATGTGTGATTATTCATGAATAAAAGAATATAAGCATGGTATTTTCTGCAATAGATTTTATACTTTTAGAAATTTGTGTAATATTATATATATTATATAGTTATTGCTTTTTTTGTTGTTGAAATTATTCATTATATATTACTTTTTATTTAAATGTTTACATCAACCATTTATTAATAAGTTGAAATATCTTAGTGTTAGTGAAGCTATGTCTTATGCTTCAGCTTTATGTCTTCTCTATTAAATCTTTTGAATATAACGACATGTACTAACTGTATTTTTCAATCAAAAATTTTAAAAATGTCTTGAAAAATATTTATGTTTCTTAAAATTTAGTTGAATACCCTTTAAATAGATACATTTACTATATTCAATTAGAATGAATAAAATTCCCTGTTCCGTAGCTTGATGCATATTAAAGTAACAAGAATCAGGGAGGGGGCAAAAATTAAATTGTTTTAATTATCTGCACATTTATCACTGTTATAAAATGTTTGTAAATTGTTTTATATTATCATACAAAGTTTAAAACAATCATGTAACAATTAAATTTTGGTTATTAAAAATTGTTTTATTTTACTCTTTTTTTTTTTCTTCATGAAATGAAATGATGTATGCAATTGTGTTTTAAGAATTTTGGGTACTTCACTGTAATGCCACCGCTGCCAAATTAACACCACGTGAATTGCATAATTTTCCATTAAAATCTGACTAATAGTCCCCCCCCCCCCCAAAATAAAACATGTAAGAATCTTTTGTTGTTTGTTTTAATCTGGTGCAATTCACATTGGGTAAATTTAGCTGTGGTGATGCTAATATGCAAGTACTGAATTTTGAAAAAAATGTTTTTCTTATATGCTTGTCAAATAATTTCATAAATTTTGATACTTAACATGTGTCTTTTATCTTTCCAGGTTCAAGGCAAAGACCCATCAGTGGACATAACACAAGACCTAGTGGAAGAATCTGAGGACGAGCGTTTTGAAGATGTGTCCGATTCCGCCCCACCCATTGAACTGCCTCCCTGTGAGCTTAGCAGGCTAGAGGAAGTGACTGAAGTAATCAGCAGTTGTCTACCCTCACCGGCACGGCGAGAGAAACTAGCGATGATTCTAGAATCCGAGAACTATATTAAGAAACTTCTAAAAATATTCCATATATGTGAAGATTTAGAAAATATAGAAGGATTACATCAACTGTATGAAATTTTTAGAAATATATTTATGCTTAATAAGAACGATCTGTTTGAAGTTATGTTTGCGGAGGACACGATATTTGACGTTGTGGGGGCCCTCGAGTATGATCCATCGAGCCCCACTCCCAAGAGGCACAGAGACTTTTTGCGCAATGTTTCTCATTTCAAAGAAGTCATCCCCATTTCGAATCAGGAACTCATAGCTAAAATCCATCAAACATATCGCGTCCAGTACATTCAGGATGTGTGCTTTCCTACCCCTTCAGTCTTTGAAGAGAATATGCTATCAACATTAAGTTCTTTTATTTTCTTCAATAAGGTCGAAATAGTATCTATGATCCAGGTAAGTTGTTTTACAAAATTATAGTTGGGTGTGTGAAACTGAAATTTATGTTGTAATTAATGTAATTGGTGTCTTAAGCTATATCTTTTTTCTGTTATTTTATGAAAGTTAATGACTTACTCCTTCCTTCTCCCTCATCTTTATAGAATTTGCTTTTTCTGAATTTGTTCCATCTCTAATTTTTTTCATCGAGTTTTATAGTATTTTGATAAAAATAGCACAATTATAATAGTGTTAAGTATTTTATTAACATATCTACTGAAATTCATACTTATTATTTAATTTTCCTTTATGTATGTTAAATTTATTTACAATACATTTTTTTGTTTATTCATATGCATATGATTTTAATGTTTTTGGAAATTTTTGCTGTTTTTTAAAATCATGCATGTGATTTGAAATTATGCATTAATCAATGCTTTGAAAAATATTTATTTTGTATATTATGCTTCTGTAATCAATTGTTCATTTATTGATATATTTTGTAAATTGTAAATATGCATTTTTCTACATAGAATTATATCAGTTTTCTGATACAAAGTAACTGCAATTTGTTAGTTTTTTTAAAGAAAAAAAAATATTGTTTTTTTTTTATTACACAAACAGGTAAATAATAACATTATGCACTTGTAGATGATTGCTAAGAACAGATACTATCACCAATAACATAAACAATTAACCCCTTAACTGCCACCAGTGTGCAAAAAACACTTTGCTCAGCCAATTTGTTAACTGTCTCTGTTATACATATATGTGTGCCTTTCCAAAGTACTATCTTTTTCTGTTGCATTGCTGTCAATAAAACTATTCCAACAGCTATCAAATGCAATAAATGACCTTGAAAATGTTCATGAAAACTTATTTCAGAGAAGGATTTACTTATTTGTCTTTTCTTTTCCCCAAATACACTGCATAACTATGTGCACCTTTGTGAAAAACTGGCACTGGGGAGCAAATCATGTAACTTTTCACCAGCAGTTATGGGGTTTTTAAAAAATGTAGAGATTAGATTAAGTGCAGGCGAGAGACGCTAGTAAAATGTTGTGAATGTGCACAATTTTCATTTTAACTCATGTTTTGTCACACAGTATAGTTCTGATAAGAAATGTAAAGGGTTTGATGTGTGTGAGCAGGTATTGTACAAAGTGAATGTTTAATGGGAAATCTTTAATTGAAGAATATAAAATTTTTGTATGCCTTTCTGATACCATTTAGATTATTTTACTTGTGGATGCACACTATAAAATTTTTAAAAGAATAAAAAAAAATAACAGATTTGTCAAAGTGTTCAATATCACCCATGGCATTGTTTTAGAACTTAAGAGGACACAGTACAATTCAATTGACAAAAATTGGCCAAAAAAATAAAATCTAATTTTTTTAGCTTAAATAATTTTTTATGTGCTTTTCTACAAACTCACAAAATTTGAAAGCTCTAAGTTTAAAAAATGCAGAGATGTGATAACTTTTACACTTGTTTTTATTCATATCCCAATGGCAAATCGAAACTTTAAACTGACATATATTGGAAAGATAAAATAATTAGTTTGTCTTCATTTAAAATGCAAAGGCTTTTTTTTTTCTATTGTGCCTAATACTTGAAAATTTTTTTAAACTTGTTGCTAATAGTACATGGAATAAAAGTTGGTATGCATTTTTCAATCAAAGCAATACTTATTTTTTAAGGAATTTTCAAAAAGCATTCATAAAAAGTATTGTACGAATACCACACAATAATGTTATCGCAAAACCCATACCAACTTTTGTTATGCATAGTTTGATGTACTTGTAAATCAAATTTCATATACGTACGTTAATTTTGTAGGAGAAGCTTTTTATAAAATTTCTAGCACAAAATCGGTTTTACGTCATACATACACATAAGAGGCAACCAAAAAGTTTATCAAAAATCATAAAATTAAAAAACTTTGTGTAAATCGTACCATGTCCCTTTAAGAAAGCATTTCAAAAACACTGGAATATGTAGTGAGCATCACAAAGAGGAGCTAGTGTTAAAAGTATAAACACTTGCAGGAGACAAGTATGTTGCTCTTTTCAGCAAAAAGGGATTATTTTTTTCTTTATAAACCAATATGTGAGCAGGCTTTAGCAATTATCTACCAGTGTAT
Organism: Trichonephila clavata; assembly: GCA_019973975.1. NCBI lineage: Eukaryota > Metazoa > Arthropoda > Arachnida > Araneae > Nephilidae > Trichonephila > Trichonephila clavata. The sequence continues at coordinate 29,739 of BMAO01035292.1, forward strand.
TACATTATTTTAATAACAAATAAAATTACACAGTGTATTACATTTTTATTAAGTATTTTATCCAAGAAGTTAAACATGATTTTATAACCATTAATGAGAAAATGATATTTCTTAAATGTAAATTTTAGATATAAGATTTCTTAAGAATTTTTATATAACCATGCATTTCCATGCACAAGCCAAGAATTTTTTAAACTTCTTCTATTACAAAGGTTGGCTTATATAAAGATCCAGTCCTGGCGAGAAAACATAGGTACTTATCCTTTATCCAAAAGTAAAGGACTTTTAACATGTTTGGGTGTTTTGAATGCTTTGTGCTAGAAGGGAGAGGAGATTCATAAATTCATCAGAATGAGTTTCTGAATAGTTAACAAATTTCCCTTGCACTTATTGGGATGTCTTGAGGCTTATGATCTATATTAGAGTTTTTTCTTTTTTGTGTTCAAAATCATCCTCTCTGCTGTCTGTACTGTTACTCATGCAATACATTTTGAATACTTGAACTACCACTTTAGAGGGATTCATTGCACCATTATTGTATTTACTTTTAAAAAAAAACCATTTCTTTTCGTTGTGACTTTGTTTTTATTCACCATCTACTCAAATTTATTTAGTACCAAAATTAGCTTGTTTATGATTGTTTTTACTTAATGTTAAAAGAGTAAGATCTGTCTTTGGCATATTTTACAAATATAAAAGAACAATGCTAATATTATATTCTGGTTTCGCTTTTCTACAGAGAGCAGCGTATTTTATCGATACTCGTTTTTAGATGAGTTTATCCAGTTTTTCTGGTATCAAATGTGTTATGCATTTTTACACTAATACCTTAATGCAAAATAAGCTATACTTTTACATGTTATAATGAAAAATTAATTATTTATGCAATATTACAAATTTTTGAAAAAATTAAGACATCTTTTTGTCTCTGAAAATGTATTCCTCATTCAGTTCAGTCTCTTGTATATTTGGCGAAGGCAGCATTAAGTGACATTCAGCAGTTGGAGCATGAAGTGTCAGTTTTGAAATTACAACTCCCCCCCCCCCTCCATTTCATCATGGCACTTGTCTCACATCTCAGTAAGATGAATCTCAAACCAGCAGGGATGGTTTGTGAAGCAAACACCCTTTCTTCTTCTCTGTTCTTTTCAGCCTGCCTAAGGTGTGTCACATTCAGCCTATTTCATGAATATGCATTAAAACTCCACTTGGAAATTTTATACCTTTTGGCAATCTTTCATTTAAAAATAACAGTTTTTACCTGCTTGGCAACAAAACTTGGTTCATATTTGGAAATATATGGTTTAAAAATTTTTAACTTAATATAGAGAATGATGTTCCTGGAGTTTGATGTCGAAAATTCTTAGTATTAGATAAATAGGTACTTTTCTATTTCGGGGAGCCCTTGGCAGTGGTTCACATAAACAAAAAGTAGATTTCCGAAGTTCTTTCCTCACATGCACCAAAACCACTCAAACTCATGAATTGTGCTGTAGTTGGTTTACCACAATTAATAAATTATTACTAGCATCTACGATTTTTTTTCTGTTGCATTTTTATCGCCTCCCAAAATTGAAAAGTACTGATAAATATTTTTATACATTTCATGGTAATTTTTTTATTGCATTTTATTTTACAAACAAAATATTCTGTAAACTAACAAATGTTACTCCTGTTGGTGCCTTATCTGGGTGAAAATTTTAACATTTAAAGTAGCCACACATATTTCAAATGAAATATTTGTATGAAATAGCATAATTGTTAATATTTATTCAGGAGTATTACAATTGTTTATGAATTAAGAATGTAATGATGAAAATATTTCAATGTATATGTATAATTATAGAACATATTGCATTCTTAGTTTTTATGATTCTTGATGATATAATATTTCACATAATTTTCATGATTATGTTTACTATGTATTTGCATTAAAAATATATGTACTGATGCAATAAAACTATACAGAATGACCACTTTATTATGATGGTTATTACTCAAAAGTGGTCTTTAAAAGACATATATTTACTTTTGTATAGCAAATATAAATGATTTTTCAAAAATATTTTTTAGATGTTTAAACATTGAAAGTAAAAATGTATCTGGGAAGAAGATTGACAATTATATATATGTTTTATATTCAAATTTTGTCAGTTTCAGTTTTCTTAATATATAAATTACTTGTATAATTCTGAATTAATTTTTTCTCTTCCCTTTGTCCATATTATATTATATTTTTGAAGAGATTGGTAAATTATAGTAATATATATTCTTAAATTATACTCTTTTAAGCCTTTTATATATATATATATCACCTCCTGTCCGGTATAGTGATTAGTGTCGCAGACAGCTGTTTCATAGAGCTTGGATTCGAATTCCGAAGAATTCATGAATGTTTGTAAATGGGGGGGGGGTATAGTGCCTTCACGGCATGGGGGGTACTCTTAATAGCCATCAAGCCACAAATCCTCTCATGAGGTTGGTGGAAGGGGAAGAGGGATAGGAGGCCCTTGGTCACTCCAGGGTGTTCTCCCTCAAAATTGGAGTGGAACCAAGCAAACTTGTGCTGTCACTTTTATGGTGCTCAAAGCTAAGGCTAACAGGCATAAAAATCTAGCCCCTTCCCACAATGAATTTTGTGGACCTTGATCTGATGTTACTGTCGATCATGTGACATAAGTAAGAACAACACTTCCTGAGAAGGGGAAAAATACACAAAACATCTATTTTAAAAAAAGATTTAAAATGTTGAGTATCAATTTTGAAGAATTTGTTTGGATGAGCGAAGGCCAATTGGAAATGTATGTGTGGATATTACAATAATGTGAGCCTTTAAAACTAACTGAATTGTATTTATGTTAAAATAAATTTAAATTGTGAAGTGCATGGTTTGGATTGGGAAATTTTATAACAGTGTTTATTTCTTGGGAAATTTTGTTTGGCAGTTGCAAACTGCTTGCTCTATGGATTTAGGGCTCATGTGCTTTGGTGTCTTTGTCATTTTTAGATTGATTGCTACCCCCCTCTCCTCCTTTTTAATATCTGGATTTTTTCAAGTATGTCTTTAGTATAAAGAGAAACTTTCATCTGCAGCCTCAATATAAAATTTAGTGTGTAAAGCCTAATGTACTTTTTGATGTCTGATATATGAGTAGAATAATTTAGTGGTCAGAAACTAATATTTAGATGTGCAATATTTTACATTAAATTTTAGTATAAATATGCACATCTTATGTAATTACTAAAAATCAAAAATAAAAGTATGAAATTCATTCGTGTATTTCTATATGGATTTTCAAAGATCTGGAATTGTTCTTCAATTTCTCATAAATGTTTTGTAATGCAGATTGTTCAGAAATGTAACCTGTAGAAACAAAACTTAATGTACCTTTTTAAAATCATTGTGGTTTCTTTTCCCCCAAAATTTTAATTCATTTCCCCTACCCATTCTCCCTCTACAACTTCTAAAACTCTTTAATTGTGTATTTTTAATTTAAATCATTGTGTTTGTTTTTATTTATTCTGTTTATTTTTCTGCTTGTTTACTTATATTTTTTTAACTATATTATAAAACCATATTTGTATTATATTTTATAAAATGTTGTACGTAATGTTTCCAATGATAAATGTTTTTTGTGATGTGGATGGTTTTGTTATCTTTTTTAATTATTTCTGTAAAAGTGTTGTATTAAAATGATAAATGACAACTCTCCCCCCCCCCCAAGTCAAATAAAAGGAGCAAACTGTATTAAGTTATGCATAATTGCTTTTGAACATATCTATAACACTTCATATATAGAAACCTTTTTTAACTATTGAAATTCATTTTATTTGATCTTCAGTTTTCTTTAACATGAACATTTACCATATTTACTCGAATTTAAGCCTCACTTTTTCCCCAATGTGTTTATGTGACTGAAAATCAGAAGTGGCTTAGAATCAAAGAAAAAAATTTGTTGGGGGAAATAAGAGAGCAATTACAAGTTTGTGTATGTATTTAAAAGTTTATAATGTTGGTAAAGTAACTAATTATTTACATCTTCTTAGTTCTCATTTGAAATTGATTTAATTTCATAAAATTGAATATGGATAAACCATTTTGCACTATTTTTCATTTTTCACAAAATATTGTTGAGAATTTTGAGGTGTGGCTTAGATTCGAATAAATACAGTAGTTAGTAGATATAAGAGAAGACTGAAACTTCTAAAAAATACATTCATCACAATTTTCCTGAAAGTTAATTTTAATATAAGAATGTTTTTCTTTCTTGTTGCAGTTATAAACTATGGGTGATTTACTTCTAGATCCTCTTTCATTTCTATTATATATTGGGAAAACAATTTTTAGAATAAATTTACTTGCTTCTCAGTGAGATTAATATAAAATCAGTTACACCACAGATTACCAAATTTTGAAGTGTCTGTATTTTGACCATTCCTCCTGCAAAATTTATTTTTATATTGTATTTAAATAAAAAATATTTCAAAATGATCTTTCAAAAAATCTTTTCTTAAGAGAAGACTTGATTAAGAAAAGTGTTTATTTCTTTGTACTATATATCCTTTTTTTATAGAGGTTACATAGAATTAAACGTTTGTAAGTATTATGTTTCCAAATTAATGCCTCGAATTTTATTCAGCCTGTCAAATATGTTATTTTGATATGCAAATTGTTTAATCTTTTGTTGCTAAATGTTTTTGTGGTTTTATTTACATGTAAATATGACATTTCTGTGTTGCAGAGTTATACAAATCAACCTTTTAAAACAAATATTTAAGAGTTTTGATGTTATGTATCTTCCCAATTAGTTTATTATATTGTCATATATCATCAACTTAAAATTTTAAAATTGACATGAACTTAGTTGCATGAGTTTCAATATATTTTGCAAAATGTTTAAATTTTAAATAAATCTTTAGTGATATCCATATTAACACTGAAAGGTTTTTTATTAAGCTTTTAAAGTATTCAATTGTGTTAAAATATTTTAAAGAATTCTATTCTAATGTATCGTTACACTTTTAAAATCATGTTAGCTTGTGTCACAGTTTATCTTAAATACTTTAAAATAATAAGCATTCATCAAATGGGGTGATCATTCTTGCACATTTACTCATTATTAATTATACTTGAAAAAAGAATTGTGACTTGAAATGGAAGCAAAAAAATTTTAGAATCATGTTATTTCTATTTAGAGACTAATAAAATATGTGCACTTATCAAATTTAATACACCTAATTTTTTTGTGTGTGGTAGCTATGTTCTTGAAATTCTATTATAATGTATTGTTACACTTAAAATCATGTTAGCTTGTGTTAGTTATCTTAAATACTTTAAAATAATAAGCATTCATCAAATGGGGTGATCATTCTTGCACATTTACTCATTATTAATTATACTTGGAAAAAGAATTGTGATTTTAGGTATTCTTTAGGTAAATTTTATGCAATAGATGTACTCTCAAAAGAATTCCTATCTGTGCACTTAAAAACTGTTATACTAGTTTTAAATAAACAGATTTTAGAAGTACTGAGTCTTACGCTCAGGTTATCTGTAACTAATATTCTTTTATTTCACTTTGAAGAATGATCGAATAGTTTTTATAGAAAAATAGGTTGGAAATCTCTATGTAGTACACTTTTTTTTTTTAAAAAAGTTTGTTTTTTTTGTAAAATTTAGAGATTACTTGTTAATTAACATTCTTTTTAAAATTTATATTGTTTTAATGCTAAAAACCATTGCTCTATTAAAAGAATAAGAAAATTTCCATGCCTCATAATTTTTTCTTGATATAGTTAGAATTGTTTATCTGTTGTGAACTTGAATCGAGAAAGGTTAAAATTACAAGGTTCACTGCCAATAGCCTTTGTGTAGCTTCAAATGTGATATTAATCAATAATTAAGTGAAAAATATTTTTGCAGGTAAATATAAATATGAATTCATAGCACTCCAAAATATGTTGAAATTAAAAAATCAATTTTTGTTATTCAGGAAAACACTTACCATAATAGTATACTTTTTTTTTTTATCAAGTTTTGTATATCTTCATTCTGTCAATTAACCTTTTAAAGAATAACTTTTTAAATCTGTGATATGAATTTTCTTTTCATAAAAAGGAAAATTCTAATAAATGAATTTTAATTAATAAAACTGATTGTTTTCAAATTTTTAAAAAATTGTTGAACAAAAAACTATATTTACAAATATTTTATCCTTTACTATGTGTAATCAGTAATAAAATGCCTACATGTTTGATTAGTTTATGTAATGGACAGTTATAGAGTAAAATTTTAGTTGAGGAATTTTTGATCCATTCACGGTGCATGTGAAAGGGAAAATTAATACCTCTATTTTTAAAATATTCTTATTTATGTAATGCTATTTTTGCAGGAGGATTCAAAATTTTTGTCAGAATTATTTGCTCAGTTAACTGATGAGTCTACAGATGATCAGAAAAGGAAAGAACTTACATTATTTCTGAAAGAATATTGTATGTTTTCACAAACTTTGCAACCACAAAACAGAGAATCATTTTTTAAGGTATGCTTGCCAAAGTTCTTACAGATTAAAATATTATACTGTGTTTTTAGTTTTGCCCTTAAAATTTTAAGTATTGATAAAATATCTTATTTTTATTTATAAATAATAAATTTTTAAATGTGATTTTAAGATATATTTTAACTTTGAATTTATTGAAAGATAAAAATTATACATATTTGTTATTTTACTAGAAATATATACATTTTTTAAATGACCAAAAACTTAATTATCTGAATATTGAATTAATGTATATTTTATGTATGTGTAAAATGAAGTTAAATAAAATGTTTTGTAGAATTTTTTAATGAGATGTTGGACCTTTTATTTATTTTTTAGACATTATCTACTCTTGGTGTTTTGCAAGCATTAGAAATAACATTGGTAAGATATTTATAAGCTATAAAATTTCTAATGTATTTTAGATATTTTTCTTATTTGTTTTAATTTTGTTTCTTACCTCTGATGCTCCTTTATTCCTGTAGCGTATGAATGACCCAGCCATTAAATCAGCATCAACAGATATTCTATCTTATATTGTGGATTTCAATCCGTCCATGGTCCGTGAACATGCTTTGCAGCAATGGAACAAAATACAGCCACCAGAAGATGTTAGTAGATTTGCTTTTACATTATTTAACAATTTTTTTCCCTTAAAAATTGCAGATGCTTATTCTTTTTTGTGAATGTACTTTGCCATTTTTTATGGGATTATTCTCTTAAACTCTTGTATTCCAAAAATCTACAGTTAAATAAAAAAGAATTCTCAAATGAAATCTTATAACCTCAACACAGGAGGGGGTGATACATGTACTTATGTGTTGTTACTAATTTTGCACATTTTTATACTTATGCTTTAGAGTAACTTCTGCTAAATTTTTAGCATATAAATCTTAATCTTCATTTAAACATGAATTTTATGTTGGTGAGCTTTTTTTAGTTATTTGTAATTCTGATTATTTTTCATTGTTATATTGTTATTATTATTGAATATTGAAACTTCAACTATGTTTCTGATATCTAGTAATTATTTAAATGTGTTGTTTACAACAGATGTAGTAAATGATGAAGCATTTGAATATTAATTTTTTAAATATTGTACAAACCTGAAATTATATTTGTTGAAATTTGACTTGTAATTTAGGTAGTTTTCAATATTGCTGGGTTTGGAAGGGATTTTCACAGTTCAAATTTCTGAATAAAATAAATAAATAAGCTCAGTGACTTTTTTTTTCTTTTTTCCTGAAAATATACTCTTCTGAATTCCTTGTGGGCTTATTTCATACCTACATTCTTACTTGCTTGCTTCATGCATTATTTCTTTTTGGAAATTACTTTTAAGTCGTTACTAACCCTGATGAAATTTTAATATTTTTGCAATTTGAACTAGGAGGAGACAGTTCTTTGATTTTTTTACAGCAATGTAAATTTGTCATTCTGATCTTTTTGTGGATTTAAATGAGTGTTTTAAAGGAATTTTTTGAATTTCATGGTGTGTGTATATGTATATACACCCAAATTAAGTGATTTATTTTGAACATTTTGATACAAAATTTATTTTCCCCCCTTTTAGCAGATGGCAACCAAAAAAGGAAATAATCGGCAAGCTGCTTGGCAACAACCCCCAGATGAACCAATCGATGCTTCTGCTGTAAGCTTTAATTTGTGAAAATTATTTCTAATGATGTCTTTAATGTGCAGCTTTTTTGAGGTTTTGAATATAAATACATTTAAATTACTCCATGTCTTTTGTATCATTCATATAATTCTAATAATGAGTTTTAAATATTAATATACTTTTTTAATTTTAATGATACTTCAGTTAGAGTATTAATTCTTTGTTATGTGTTGACTACACTATAAAAAGCTTAGTTGTTTGTGGTAGAAAATCGGGAATAATTTTTGAAGCAAATCAATTGATGAAGTTAAAGTTTTTAATTTCATAGAGTGTTTTTTTAAATTGTATGACTGTGGATAATTTTTTTTTTTTTAGTATCTTAATATCTAAATCTTAACATGATGTTCTTATTAAGTTGTCCCTTAAGGACTAACTCGCTGTTAAAATTTATTTTAAATACAATCATACCTTTATGTATTGTTATACTGATTGAAAATTCATCAATGAATTTAATTTGCAGTTTTGAAAGTTATATTTAACCAAAAAGAATACATTATTCATAATTTTCTTATTTCTTTTAGTTAGGTAATGGTTTATGTAGATAAAAATTTAATTTGGTAACTATTTAATTGGAAGCTTAATTTTTTTTAGTTAAATTTGCTGTTATTTTTACTGTTTTTTTATTTGCTTGTACATTATAAAGTATAAAAAATGTCTTAAAAATTTCAGGAGAATTTCCTAGTAAATGTAATTATTGAACAGATGATTTGTGATACTGATCCAGGTAAGAAAATCTCTAATCATTTATAGATTTTTTTTTGGTAGTTATTTCATCATATCTTCAGAAATTTTATTTATATATTACATTGTGCTATTCTGATTTTTTATTTTAATTTTAGAAATGGGTGGGGCAGTTCACCTTTGTGGTATATTAAAAATTTTACTAGATCCTGAAAACATGCTGGCAACTGTAAATGTGAGTTTATCTATCATTTATTTTTAATTGATGTACAATAATAATTCTGTATTGCTATGTAATACATTCTACAAGCATACTAATATTTAATAAAGTTCTTGTAGAATGATTTGTTAAAAAATTAAGGAAAATGCTGCTGTACTTCTTTTTTATGAACCCCATTGAGTATAATCTTAGAAATTGTCATACTCAGTGGCGCACACAAGGGGGGTGTCCTGGGGGTCTGGACACCCCCCTTTGAGTTGTTTCGATTGATGATAATCCTATATATAAATAACGTAAAATTTAATTAAGTACTTGTAATGAACATTTTTGTTAGCAAAATTGACGAACTTAGAAGAATTAATTGGTGTTGTCTTGAGGTGTGATTCAAGTTGGGGGACTTTCGACCATGGTCTCCTCCCTTGAAAATTTTTTGTGTGCGCTACTGGTCATACTCATGTTGAAGAATTGTTAAAAAATCTTTTAATGTCATGTCTCTAAGTAATTATTTGATTATGATAAATTGACACAAAAGTGGTACAAATACGAAATAGTTATTTGGAATTGTTAGTAATTGGTACACAAACTTTTTATATGTGCTTGCATTAATTAATAAGTGGTTAAAAATCATAAATATATATTTGCATAATATATATAACACAACTGGAGATGAAATGTAGTTACTATGGAAAGACTGTTCATTTTAGTGATTAGAGTTCACAGGTTGCTATGTTTATTTTTGACTAATTTGAAATGCGAATGAAATTAGTATTGAAGAAATATATCCCTGTCTCCTGTATTTTGATATTCATTTGAAAACTATTTTCTTTGTAGAAATCAGATTTCCTCAATTATTTCTACAAATGCTGTATGCATTCTCTACTTGCACCAATTTTAGCCATTACAACTGGAGATAAACCCAGCAAAGGTATGTGTAAAAATAATTTGTTTATAATAAGTCCCAAGTACTTACATAGTCTTTGCTAAGCATCTTATATTTATAATTATCTTCAAGTGATTTCAATCAATATCTTTTAAATATTGTCTCTTCAATTTTTCTTTTAGCTAGATACATGCAATTAAAAATAAATTTCTTCAGTTTTGTAGAATATTAGCTTCAAATATACAGTACATCAAGTTTAATAATCCATTAAAAAATTAATATATATTTCTGATTAATATCAAATATTGGTATTTATAAATTATTTTAATTATATCTGCTAGCTTTTTTGCTTTGCATGTAAAATTTACACTTTTATGCCTAGATTGTTGATTTGTTTGCAATTTTACTACATTCCCATCATTTACCGATTATATTCTCCCCTACGGCTACTATAAATAATTTTATATGCACAACTATCAGAACATGGATGAAAAACCTTGTAAACTATAAAAAAAATCAAGTTTGTCCTTTTCCCACATATTGGTTATTAACTGATTCAAAGACCTGACTTTGCTCAGTGATTTTTATTTTTTCATCCTCAGCAACTTTCTATAACTACCTGTTTTATTCTTTGCTTAAAGTTAGTGTTCTTTACCGAACAATTTGCAACCGAAAATAATGCATTTCCTACTCGCATGTAGCAGTTGCTCATAAGTGAATTCTCCCCCCCCCCCCAAAAAAAACATTTAGTGTAATGTATTTGAGGTTAAAATAAAGTTTACATCTCTTCATGTAGAATAAAATATTACATTAAATTGCATCCAATTATTCCTGTCTTTTTTTTGAAAATATTTCCAAAGCCTCATATTGCCAAACAGTACAAATGTAAAAGGGGTAAATCATCTGCTATGATTAAAAAACAAGCTTCTAGTCAGTAAGGGTATATGATTAAATGCGTAGAACAAGGTTCTTTTGCAACAGCATTTGATGACAGTAATGATGCAAAATGCTCAATTCGAAGTGGCCTTTTTGTAATTTCAAATTTAATTCGGAATTCCATTGGATAAAATACTAGCCATCTCATTGTGGGTGAATTTAAAAAATGGGGGATACCCTTTTAACATTTAGTTTTTTTTATGGTAGATAATGCTACTGTAATACAAAGCGGAAAAATGGAGTTGCCTATTTAAAGATTAAAAAAAAATCATAGGTTGCTTGTGTCATTTGATATATTTGAAATGTAGTTCATGAGATACTTGTAGATATGTTTTGCTATCTATAAAACATTCTTTTACCCAATGGTTACTGCTTGAGCATTGTTTTGATGTAAGCTTCGTTTAACTTGATTGGTAACTTCTGTTTGTGTTATAATTTAATTCTGGAAGTTAATCGTATTTTTTTTTTATAAAAGCATCTTTATTGTGAAGTTGTTTTCTTGTTTGTGACTACATACATGCCTTTAAATTAAAGTAATTTTAAGTGTACAAATTTTTATAAATCAAATCAATTTATAAGTAGAGTTTTCTGTATTTTTTTAAAAATCAAAATAGCTTTATTGTGAAATTTTCTTTGCATTCTTTTTGGAATATTTGTTCGCTAGCATTGTTTCATAAAATTTAAAATGTTTAAAAATTTTCTTGAAACGTTACTCACGTGTTATTTATGCTTTGTCATTTTCAAAACTTGACAAGTATTGTATTCTATTAATGATTAATGAAATCTATCTTGTAAAGAATCATAATATATAGAAGTGTAACGTTCATCTTAAATTTTCTCCTGTGACTTATTTAAAATAATGGTCTCTTTTTTTTAAAAAAAAAAATTATTTTGTCTGATTGGAGTCTTTTGCAACTATTTTGTATTTATGTTAAATGAATTTTGTATTAATTCTGGATATTTTCCTCTGCAGAAGACAACCAAACAGCACAGTTGATGGGCTTAATATTAGAGTTATTATCATTTTGTGTGGAACATCATACGTTTCAGGTCAAAAATTATGTTATGAATAGAGATACAATAAAAAGGATATTAGTGTTGATGAAATCCAAGCATACATTCCTTGCTTTATGTAAGTTAGTTTATATAAAGTTTAAAAATATTTAATAAATTATTAGCTTGATCTTAATTGTTAAATTTAGTACAATATCTAGATATATTTATGTTAAAAACTTATATTTTTAATACATGTACAAACTGGATTACCTATTTTTTTGCATGGGTTAAATTTTTAAAAATAAAATACTGCTAGCAAGTGTATTTTTTTTTAATATTGAAAGTCAAATCAAATACAAGCCATTGTACCCAAAAGTATAGAATAATTTTGTTAAAATAAGTACCCACTTTTTAAACTGCAATTTGACTTCACACAATAGAATGATTTAACAAAAACTTTTATTTAAATCAGTTGATTTGTTAGGAATTGTAAAGCAAGGTTTATTTGTGGCATATCTACTGTGAGATAGTGCTGATCAGTGTTTGTATTGTGTGATCAAAACTGGTTCTTAATAATCAAACTGATGCTGTAGCTATGAAAAGAGTGAAAGTAAAGTCAAAATTTCGAAGTTGGAATATGTGTCATACAATAACATATTTTCTCATCACTACTTTTGTTGCAAATTTTACCAAGTTAAAAGTGCTGCTAAAGTATGCCAAACAGTCTGATCTGTTCACACTCGATATGTGCAAATTTTGATTTTAATGTTAACGATAATGTTGCAATGCCCCACTGAAGGCTAGGTATGATGACTTTAAGCGGTCAATTATTTTACCAGAAATGCTTCCAAAAAAGGCATATTTTTTTATTGCATATAATTAAGTGCCATACTTAATAGAATAAGAATATTAAGAATTTTTAAAAAAATTTTTCACTTTTAATGCTTTTACAACATATTTTATTTTACAATTTTGGACACAACACCCCCTAAATGTTTGCTTTTTCAAGTACATTCTGCATGCAGTAAAGAATGGCTTACAAGTTCTGCAAAAATTTCTCTCATACTTACTGTGAATTTTGAAGTTAACAATTTTCCAAACAGTTCAGAAGTCCTTTTGTGTATGGTACAATTTGAAACATGATGTAATGCAAAGTCCTACATCACAATCAGGGCAGAAATAACGTGTTTCTTTTCGGATTATCTTTCCATTCTCGTTTCTTTTCGAGCAGCACACTGCACATTGTCTTGCAGGTCTCTGTTTTTTATCTGTGGGAGCAATTATTTCCAAAAAGTGTCTCTCTGTCAATCTCAGAGGATTAGGCTCCGAACCTGGTCGTCCATGGTGGAAATTTAGTCCCGAATGATATTTTTCAATTGCACGGTCAATGAGATCAAGTCTAAATTCTAGTTGCGTGTTTTTTCCTCCGTTTTTACGGTAGACAACATATGAGTTCCATACAGCAATGTCGAAAATATAGAAAAAAATCTTCCTGTAAAATTTTTTACCCCTTTTCTTTATAATTTCAAAACTTTTCAAATTTTGGTCCATGCGGTCTACTCCTCCTATAGTATTATTATAGTCCATGACAATTTTCGGTTTTTCTTTCATTTCAGAGCGGACTTGAATTTGTTCCATTTCAGTATTGTGAATTGTGGAAAGTAATGAAACTTTTTTCTGATCCATCCACTTCATCACAGTAACTTTTCCTCTCTGAAAAGCTAGAATCTCTCCTTTTTTTCAATTTTTTTTTCTGCATTTCCTTTGGGACTTCTTTTCTCTTGAGGTTTAGTGTGCCGTATGTGTCCGTTTGACATGAAACAAGTTTGTCTGCTAATTCCGGCAAAGAATAATAATTGTCTGTTGTAAGACAGTATCCTTTATGAAGCAAAAGCTCCATCATTGTCAGGACAATTTGTGATGAAAAGCAGAGTTTAGAATACTCAGGTTTCAGAATAGTGTCTTTACCTGTATATATTATTATTGACCAGACATAACCAGAAATAGATTCACACAACATAAAACATTTTACTCCAAATCTAGCTCTTTTGAGTGGAATAAATTGTTTCCATCCTAGTCGTCCTTTGAAGAGCATAAGGCTCTCACCTATTGTTACATCTCGCTCTGGTGTCACCGTTTCACTAAATTTCTCATTGAGATGTTTCAGAACTGGCCAAACTTTTACTAATTTTGGGCATTCGTGATTTTGTGGGTCAAATGCTGCATTATCAGATAAATGCAAGTAGCGTTGCAAAAGGCAGAATCGGTGATGAGACATTATTTTAGAGAAAAAATGTGTATTAGTTGAATATCTTTTGCTCCAATAATGATCAATTCCAGGTTTCTTTACAATTCCTTGAAGTATATTGAGAGCGAAAAATACATGCAACTCTTCCACAGTAGTTTCTACCCAAAATTTACTCTTTGAGAAATGTCTCGCAACACTGGATTGGATGCACTGTTTAGCATATTTATTTGTCTCTTCCACAATTTTACTCATGAGTGAAAAATAAATGAATGTTTCATAAAATTCTAGAACATCAGAAGTGTCGTCAAATTGTACGTGCACAGAGGGAATACCAGAAAATTTATATCGAGGACGCGGAACAGGTGGATTTTTTACATCAACCTTGGTAAAAATTCTTGCAGAACTCAAATCTTCATCAGACCTGAGCTCACTGCACGAGTCATCTGAGGAATAATCCAAATAATTAGAAGAAATATCTGTATCTGTATCAGAATGTAGTTCATCATCTAACAAGAAAGTATTTCCGTCGTCTATTCCATCCATAATTTCCATAAGATTCACAAGCACGGCATACAGTAGAACAAAAATTTCAAAGAAAAGTTCCTGCTACATAGAAAAACCCGGATGAAAAGCATTTCATTTACATGGACAAGCCACGCCATCTGTTGAAAAATAATAATACTTAATAGTCTCTTTCAATAATGAAAAATGCGGGTAAACCAGAAAAGGAAAGGAGAAAATATCGATGCTCGTACGCCGTACGGGCAAACCAGATGAGGCCAATTTCGGGTAGCACGTACGCTGTACGGGCAAACTGCTTAAAGGGTTAAAGCACTGCTTGATGAAAATTCATATTAAATATAGTAAAGAACTTGCAAACAATTAGAAGTATCACAAAAAAAAATCTTATTGTTTACACTCAGTAGGAAAGATAAAAGAAGGCAAACAGGTACATTGAGGCAGAGAAATGAGGATGAGTGTGTCAGAGTGGGTGAGTCTACTAAATTAGAATGTAAAAAATCTTTCTCGTGGAAAATTGTGATGAGGTATTTAAAAAAGATATGTTATGAAAATTGAAAAAAAATTTTGAGTGAACTAACAACAATAATGCATTCATTGCGGAAAAGTTTTCCTATGTATCTGATAGGGTATAAAAAGTGCACGCTATTATGAACTGTTGTAGCTCAGTGTAAGCGTAATGACAGATTGCTGCAATCAAACTGAAAAATTGATTGACAAGCAAAGCTTTTGTACCCTCTCAAATTGTTTTGATAAGGCATGACATTGTGTTATTCATGTTAGTGGCATGTTGATCCTTTAGACTATCATTTGTTTTGGTCACTTCACATGGTATAAAGAAACAGAAATGAACTAATCAAAATATGAAAATGTATATATATATAACATAAAAGTTATATCAGCTGTAGTAAGTTTCAGCACTGCTGATTCTGGAGCAAATAACTTGAAATAGATAAAGGAAAGTAAAACTGTAAAGGGAAATTACTATATTAGTATAAACTAAAATTTAAAAAAAAAACTCTGAAAAAGATTAATTTAATCAGTTTATATATATATGAATACAAACTGAAATATATGTAATTGATTTGAATTTGCTTGAATTATACTGCAAGTGTAAATACTGTTCAGTCACTGTGTTACCAAACTTAAAATGCAGTGGTGTATAGAATACCCTTTTTAACATTTTAATAATAATAAAAAAACAGTTGTAACTTGTTACAAAGAAAAAATAAATTATAATGTAAATATGTGTACATTTCTAAAATCTACATGAAAAATAATTTGTCACCTTCACAGATAGCCGTGGAATCATATTGCCAGAACTATAAAAAAAAAATAACTTCCAAGTTGAATTTTAAAAAGTATGCATCACCCATAGTTTCAATGTACCAAATTTCATGCGTCTGGGTCATTTTGTTTTAGTCCTTAATTGCACATACCCACAACTTTTTTTCTTTTTTTAGTACAGATTATTAATATATAATAAAACTCACATTTCATGTACTGTGGCATAAAAGATTTTAATGTCATTTATATGTAAAAATCATTGAATAGACATTGTAATAAATGGTGAAAGAAAGAAATAATTTTAAAATTTTTGAAAAAACTATTAATTTTTTATTATTTAAATTACCAATCTTATGTTTGTAAAAATTGAGAAAAAATATAGCAAGATTATATAACGATTAGCAGTATAGCTTTTTTTTATTGAGATATTTTTATTATTATAGGCTGATTTTTAATTAAGGTACATTTTAATATTTCAGGTGCTCTTAGATTTATCCGTAAAATTATTGGCATGAAAGATGAATTTTATAACCGGTACATAATAAGTGCGAACTTATTTCAACCTATTGTTGATGCTTTCAAAAGAAACAATGGGAGATATAATTTATTGGACTCTGCTATTATTGAGTTGTTTGAATTCATTAAAGTGGTAAGTTTGTTAAACTTGACTTAAGTATTGTGATTAATAAAAATTCATTTAAAATTTAAAAATAAAATTTTGAGTAGAAATTGGTTGTTTAAATAAAAAAAAACATTAAATTGTGTATTTCTTTAAATTACGTGTAAAATTACCAATACTGATTACAAAGTAGATAATCAATTTTATAAGAAGTTAATCAAAAAGTTTACATTAATTTATTGCATTGTGTTGCAATTAAACTATAGTATTGAAATATTTTTCAGGGTTTTTTTAATTGTATTTATGTATTATATTTTATGTGTTAACCTGTAAACAATTAAAATTGGTACCTATTTAACCTGGACCCTTGTAGTTAAAAACATTTTCTTACATAATTTTATATTCATAAAATTCCATAATTAGTAAGTATAAATTACTTTTGCTTGGTAAAAATCATTGTAAAGTTAGATGATTTTTTTATTGTATACAATTTTGCTTAAAAATAATTCAATCTTTTTAATAAGAAATTATTTTTCGTTTCATCTTTAAATTCCAAATATTTTAATGAAGTGTTTATTGTTAACATGTTATAATGTCATTTAGAAAAAATGTAAGAAACATTAAAAATGCCCTAGTATTATAGTAAAAGTGTGGTTGATTGTTTTTAAACTGTTAGTCTACTTCTAAGCACTTCTAAGTTGAATGTATACAAATTGCGTTGCTGTTAGGTTTCCATTAAGTTTTTTTAACATTTAACCTAGGAGGATATCAAAACATTATGCAGCCATGTAGTCGAACGATACGGGAAAATATTAGACAAAGTGGACTATGTGCAAACATTCAAATCTCTAAGGTTACGTTATGAACAGTATCTTGACAGGAAAGACCGGTCCTCTGTAGATAAGTAAGTAATGAAAAGGGTTTGCAATTCTCTAATATTCATTATGTAAGGAAATCTTTCGTTTTTCAAACATTTTCTCATGCTTAAAATTTAACAAAGTAATTTTTTTAATTAGTCTCTATTTTAGGTGAAATATGTTTCAACCTGTTTAATTTTTGCATGAGAATTAAATTTTATTGTTGATCTTAAACATTATACTGAAGATGTTTAATTTGAATGAAATGTTATGTATTATATTTCTGATATAAATTGCACAAATAATTTATATTTTCCTAGTATTTCATATTCTTAACATTATACATTAATATATCTAGTGATCATCACAACAAAATAAACATTACAACTTAGCTCATTGATGTTATGTAGTGAGCTAATCTTAGTGCATAAGTTTCCAAGATATATATATAAAAAAAAGAATTAATATCCTAGTATCTCTTTTTACGTTTTCAATTTTTATAAAAAGTTACATTTATATCTATTTATAAATATTAATGCTGATTATTTTCATTTCTAGTGTTTCTCTAATAATGAGGAATAGTAGGTATAGACGTGATCCTAGACAATTAGAAGAAGATGAAGAAATGTGGTTTAATGATGATGATGAAATTGAAGATGAGGAACCGGTGAATGAAAATAAAGATCTTGATGACGAATTTGATCAAATAGGACTAGGGAAGATTCTAGATAAACGAGGTATTTATTCCCCTCCAGATTATAATTATTAAAAAAAAATTCAGGTTTTGAAAAAATTTAAAAGTAAAATTGAAATAATTTGGAGGAATTTTAATCATTATTAAGAATTTTTTGTAATTATTCTTATTGATGTAACTTTTTTTGTTTGCAGTTTCTAAAGCTTATTGACTATTATTTAAAATAATTGGGTTTTTTTATCCCCATTTTATTAAGGAAATGCAAAAAATTACTAGTGGAACATTTTTTTTTTTTTACAGTATCTTGGTCTGTATTTTAACGTCACCAAACTCAACAAAGACACAATTCGTATTTTAATTGTATTATTACCCTTAAATATTTTAAAATTATGAGAATTAGAATTATTTTGCTCTTGGTTCAGTTTGAATATTTCACTTATTATGAGTCATACTTTGAATTCATGTTCAAATAATGTAATTGAATCGTATAACTTTTGTTTGCAAAGTAAAATATGAATTTCCTGAATTACATATATATATCAATCTTCTGTTAAATTTCATTCCTTTTGTGGATTTTATTTTTATGATCAGTTAAGTAATAGTTATGAGTCACAATTTTTTTACCTTTTAAAACTACTTTCTTTGTAGCTCGAGATGCAGAAGGCAAAGAAAATGTGAAAACTGTCCCTCTTCGACCATTTTCGCCTGTAATGAATAACAGAAGGAGTAATAGCCCATCCAGTATAGCCCCACCTACAAGTCCAACGGTGGAAGTAAAGACTCCACAATTAACAAGAAAAGTAAGTTTTAAAGATATGTCTGTAATTCAAAGTTTAAGATACATAAGAATCAAAATGAATATATTCATATTGTAAGGAATAAGTCAAACACTCAGAATATTCAAACTTAGAAAGCAATCAGTAAATTAGATCAATTAAAGTTTTATATCCTAAAAGTATTAAATTTAAAAAAAGGAATTGCTTTAAAGGGTACTTGTATTCATTTTAAAGCTCAGTGAAATTTTATTTGATTGATTGTAAATTTCCTAAATTTTAGGGTTGTTATTAAGTTTATTCTATATCCATGTTTCTACGATTGTTGATCTTGAGTGTGTATTTTTGTTTTTTAAATCGGGGATGGCAATCTTTATTTATCTCCAGCTAGTCTTATAATTCAATCAATTATATATATAGAAATTTTTTTCTCTTTCTGTAGAGTCTTTATTTCATCTATTCTAGTTTTTGCTCTGTATGAAAATACACAATTAAATTTGATAAATTCATTTGTCAACTTACATTAATGAAATTTGCTTAAACTTATGTACAGTACTTTTAACAATTCTGGGACTAGAAAACCAATCAAATGCATAATTTTTGTAGTTCCCCCACTTATTGTATTTACACTAAAATACAAAGAAAAACAAAATTTATCGAACTGTAGGTAGATTTTTATTATCTAGATCAGGGGCACTCAACCTTTTTTCTGTTGGACTGCATATGTATGTCAGCTATTTCACGTGGGTCACAACATGAGGCTAAAAGGGAGAGATGCTTTAAGACCAGGATAACATTAGAAATTTAAAATGTGGCAAACTGATCAAAATATTTTAACTCCTGTTTAGCTTTTTTTAAAAATTATTATTTTTTCATTTTTGTTACTAACATATTAAAAGCACACACATTTAAGAAACACTCCTTCACAATATCTGCATCAGTAAACGGCTTTGTATGATTACCAATAATATAACAAACCTCTTAGGGTGTCTTTGTTTCCATTGCAACATTAGCACTGACAAAACACTTTGGTTGGTGTTGCAAAGATTAGAAAGCCTATCACCTCTTGAAAGAAATCTTTGAGGAAAAGTGTCATTGAATGATTCCTGTTTATTGGTATTTTTTAAATACAGCACTTTTGGGGACAAATCAAACAATTACTGCTCCCTGTTCAAATTAGTCAACCTCCCAATAGTCTTGAAACGATATATTTTCTTTGAAAATTTTTCGCTTGCAAGATACGAGAGATGGTTAAAAATTAGCTCCACTGTAAAATTGTCGCTACTCCATTTTTGTCTATTATCACTAACTTGTAACCATTAAAAATAGGAAAAGAATATTAATTTGCCCCCATATGACATCTACAGCAAATTGATATATTTGATTTCTTGACAAAGAATTTCCCACCAAATTTTTTAAACTTTGTTCTTAAATAAGTGAATTTCTCAGAGCAATAGGCCAAGACTCGGTGGGCCGTGGGTTGAGTATCCCTGATCTAGGTTGAATGGGAAATCTCAATTAAACCCATTATTAAAACTGAATTTTAACATGCCTTAAACTTTTAATATTTGCACATGCGATACCTTCCAATTTTGAACTATTTTTATTTATCTTCTTTTTAATACAAATTTACAATTAAGGAACTATGTATTCTAATCTAATTTAGAATTGCTAGATAATTTTATTCAATTATAACCTAAAATTCTGATTAAAAGAAAAAATGGTTGATATTCATATTACTTGAAACATATAAACAGAAGGATCTGCTCAGGGTTCAGCTGTGGCATACCAAATCAATGATTCAGCGTGCCACGCAATAGGTCATTAGGTAAATGTACATTATTTTGAAGATGTTTGTCAAATAAGGTTCATTCCAAACTTAACAACTTCCATCCACTTAAATATTGACAAATTTGTAGCTGAGTGCCACTGAGAATTGTACTGCGCATCATACGTTGCCGACCTGTGCTATAATTTCTATTTAGCACCTATTTACGAAGGATACCATATCTTTATCCCTTAGTGGATTTTGTTTAGCTTTTTAGAAGATACTTATGAGTTAATTAAAGTTGTATGTGATTGACTCCGTTTATGATTCATGATGTGTAGGTAGGTATCTGTAAAATACATTTAGATAATGGTTTTCTGAAATTAATCAACCATGTAGTTTGAAGTATTTAAGGAAATATTGTGTGTAGTATTGCATGCTATTATCATATTTAACATTTCACCCTGCTTTGTCTCTCCACAAAATTGGATCTTTAACACTTGAGATGTATAGATTATTGGAGAATTAAAACTAAAAAATGCTTGATCTCTATATCACCCCCTCCTCCTCCCCATGGTTTTTGAGAAAGTGTTGGGACAATAATTATGAATTCAAACTGAATGTTAAGCTATATATATTTTTAAATTCTTGATGTACTATTTTACTAATAAATATCTCACAACTTTTTCCCTCTAGGGAGGTTTAGTAGACTATCCTGATGAAGATTCCGAAGAAGAAGATGACGACGATGAGGAAACTAGCACACCACCATCAAAACGACTACGAGTGTCATCATAGCATATTTTAAAAACAAAATCCCATTTCACTAAAGGCGCTTTGAAGAAAGCTGTACAAAAAAAAAGGGTTCTCGGTTTTTAATCACGGTTTTGATCCACCACAGGAAAATTCCACACCACTGCCCTCTTTTTTTTCCCCCATTGTCAGCTGCCATCTGTGCCTGTCTGTAAAATGACATTTTTCATTGGTCAATTCTATGGAACAATTAAATGAATGAAAAAAAGCATTTAATAATCATCACTAAAAAGATTATTTCTATGTTTATTTTTAACGTCATTTTCTTTTCCTTCAAATTGTACAGGGAGGGGAAAGTACTCGTTCAAATTGTTCCTATAATATTATTTTAAAAAGTCAAATTTTTACTTACTGAAAGAAAAATTCAATTCCAATAGTTAGTTATTTATTAAGTTGTATAGTTTTCTGGTCATCTGAATTTACAAGGATAGAGAACATTGTTATGCGACTTTGCTGTGCAATGATGAAGAGTTGTAATATTGAAGTTAATTCATTTGGATTATAAATAAAACGAACAATGATTGAATCTGTACCATAAATTAATTCTCTTGAATTTTGTTACAAGTGATTTTAAATCTTGAAATAAAATCTAATGAGCATGAGCAAAAAGCTACCTCCTTGAAAGCTCAGTGTAAAAAATGAAATAAAATTTAAAATAAAAGCCCGATGTCCAGCAAGATATTTTTGTACACTTCTGCTACTCATCATCATGTCACAACACTATATAATTTACATTCTGTGTAGAATTATGTATTTCTGTGCATGTAAATGTTTTTTTCCCTTGTAGCCAATTTGAGTTCAGCTCTTCGCCAGGTCTGGTTTCTAGAGACGTTTGAAACACGTCATTTACTTTTCTCATTGTATGAGATTGTACAGTGCTTCATCAGCAGTCAAAATACATTTGTAAATTAAAACGGTTGTTTTCATAGATGGTACACAGCTAGAGCATTACCAGACACCGGTAACATGTACATAGACTATGTATGATGTTTTTATTAACGTGGTCATTAGGCAAAAAAATGTGTGAAGACAGTGCCATGCATTTAAAAATGCATGCTGTATATGTTTGTTCTTCCATATAATGTCCTGTTATATATATAAATATATAAAATTTAAGCTATATATATGTAATTAGTTTCATTGGATATAAATTTTCAAAGGTACCAGGAATTATATGTAGTCTAAAGAGATGATCTAATTTAATTTTTCCAAAACATGGAATTGTATAATTTAAAAGGGGGGAGGGGTAAGACAATCATTGTGATTGATTTATGAACATTCATTTTTCTTTTAAAAAATTGAAAGTTGTCTCATACAAAATTTTTAAATGGGAAAAATCGTGTGTGCCAGAGTCAAGAGATTATGTTTTCAGTCTTATGTCATCCTAAGGTTGTAAAAAAATGTTATTAAAAAGTTATGTAAAAAAAAAGTGAATGCACAATTCTTTTTTCCATGTAAAAAATTGGAAAATAATACTGTATTATCTTTTTACTAATGAATATTTTATTTATAACTCATTGTTATAATTTGTTTTATGTTACTTGATATCCTTATTAATTTAATCACATTATAGTGACTTTGAAGTTGCTTGTGTTTTTATCACCCATGATTTTACGGTTATAAAACGAAAATGTTTTCAAAATAACTCATCATTATATTGTATTTTTTCCTGTTGGTAAAATTTAAATTAGAATTATTCATTTATTTCTTTTAAAAATTAACATTTTTAAAAGAATTTCTCATTATGGATATTTAAGTATTGTATGTGAGCCCTTTGAAATTCTAACTAGAAAGGGAAATTTATTTAATTGCAAACAGTGTCACATGTGAGCTTGATGAAGTTAAATAACCGCATAAACAACATTTAACAGAAATCAAAATAATTTATTTTTATGAGTTCGTTTTAAAGTGAATGTGACTGTCAAATCATAATTTCCCTTAGGAGAGGGGGAAATAATACAATTGTAATTGACTTCTGGATATTTTCTTTCATGAATGACCTGACACAGTGAGATGTTCTGTTGTTTGTGAATTTAGCATTTTACTTTGTGCTATATATAATATGTACAAATTAAATCAAACTTTTTTAATGAATATTAAAATTTATTCAAGCATTTTTTTGTTTGTCAATACCTTACAAGATGTTAGAAACATACTGATGTGAAAAGCTTTTTTTAACTCACATTGCAGGTTTTTGTATTAAAACTTAGCACTAAATGATGCACCTTACTGTATCTAAAATTGTACCACTGAAAATAATTTCACACTTTTTATTACTCTGTTAATTTGCATACAGAATTTTCTTATCTGACAAATTCATAATTGTTACAGAATTTTTAACACATGCATATTTATTAAAAATTAAATATTTTTAAAAAACACTTTATTAACATAACAGAACAGAAAAAATTGTTAAAAT
Source organism: Trichonephila clavata (assembly GCA_019973975.1). Taxonomy (NCBI): domain Eukaryota; kingdom Metazoa; phylum Arthropoda; class Arachnida; order Araneae; family Nephilidae; genus Trichonephila; species Trichonephila clavata. Next base: position 53,666 of record BMAO01035292.1, read on the forward strand.
GCAGATTCATCAAATATATCCAAATTAATAGGTTAAAACTAAATATCAAAGATCACAAATGTTTTTATTACAGAAATAAATTTTCATATGGTAACCAAATTTCATAACTAACTGCCCTTCGAAAAATTACTAAAATTTGATCAAATTTGTTTTTTAAAATTAGCAAAGAATACTCAGTTTATGAAATTTCTTTCCCCTTTCATAATACTTTAAAAAATGCATGTATCAACCAGAAATTAGTAAACTACAAAATGATTGGCCATGTTCGTATCATTAATAAAATCAGCATAATTTTTTGGACGTCCTACACTATCTACATTTGTTTGCTTCAAGATTAATGTAAGAGGCATCTTTTTATTATTTGTATTATAAGGGCAATAGCTTAGAGTATGAGCTGTGTCACCAGTAGCCCCACAAATATCACATACATATTTTCGTAATACAGGGCAAGTGACAATTCCATTCTTATCTTTTAATTTGTGCTTAGAATAACATTCAGGGCGCTCGTTGTTTTGTAAGCAAAAGCGACAGACTGGAGCAGTTCTTACTGATTTATTCTTTATACTGATGTTCTTGGAATAAGGTAGTTTACCAGAGTTTCCATTCATCTGCTTCACCAGGTCATTATGTGGATTTCCTGAAATTAAATGAAAAAAAATCTTTAAAAAAAAACATAAAACTTTGTGAATAATTTTTTTTTTTTTTGGTGGTTCAAAAAAAAAATGTATCTTAGATTGAATGGGAAATATACATTGACAAGACATTACATTTGACTTTTTTTAAAAACTGGTGGTTTTTTTGGAAAATTTAATTTAAAAAAATTTTCTGTTATTTCATATTTTATAGTTTATTCTGAAATATTTTTCTCTTTCATACACTAAAAAATGGCGAGAAAAAATTGAGGGTTGATAAGTTTTAGAGAATTTATTATTAATTAAAATATTTATTTTGAGGACAAAAATTACACCCACATGAAGTTTCAAAGCTTGAGTATTTAGTACAATCATGAAAATATTTTATTTTCAAAGGGGTAGGGATTGGTATTTACCATTGTAGACCATTCCCTGAAAACTGGTATCAGTTTTCAGTGCAAAACCATATAGGTGGAATACCAATCGCCGCAATGTAATTTTCAAGCCCAGTTTCCACCCCGAGCTCTGACGATGCGAAATGGCCCGGGAATTTTATTTTACCGAGAGCACCCAAGTCTAACAGGCACTCTAGTACATGCCGCACAATCATACGATATGGATGCTATTGACTTTATGCATCAAGAAAATCTACCGACTTGGCCCAGGATCAAACCTGCAACCTTAGGCGTACAAGGCCAGCGACAAACCAACTACGCCACCCAGCCGGCTATCATGAGAATATCTTAACCCTTTAACATTCATTGTGGTTTCACACCAAACACATAAAACATTCTTAAAAAAAGTGTGTGCTTACTTCCGGCTATCATGAGAATATCTTAACCCTTTAACGTTCATTGGTTTCACACAAGTGTGTGCTTACTTATGTACGCACGTAAGAAGTTATACTTCTTTTGAGTAACAAGATAAAATTTTTATCCTTCGCGTTATCCTACGTTTGTAGAAAAAACGACACAAATAATAGAAAAAAAGGTATTTAATACATTGACGGTTTTATTATAACGCATTATCTAGTTAAATAAAGTTTATTTAAATATAATAAAATTATTTCTACATAATTAAAAAATAGACAATTTTTAGCCTGCAACGTATACATATTGATATTTATTATTTAATTCACATCCATTGGTGGGAGTTCAGTAGACATGTGAGTTACAAGAGGCTTACGGTAGCTAAAGTATGATACAAATAGTCTTGTAGAAACATTGTCTAAATATCTTACAAATAAGCATCAATAGACGGAATGAATTATTTTTTATTTCATTATTTTTCATCTATTCAAGCATAGATAATGCGATGAATCAATGATCTTTTTTTTCACTGTCGAAGTCTAGGTCTATTGAGATTAAATGCAATCGCATTACGTATTCTGAGTTGAATTTGTTTTTGAATTAAAAAAACAAATTATTGAAAAATATATTTCACTTTTTTGAATGGCATTAAAATGTTTATAGTTGTGAGATGTACTGTGTATTTTGCATGAGAGAGTTTGTAATAAAAAATTTAGGAGCTACTCTTATTTAAATTTAGATTTTAACACATCGAATTTGTTGATGTGCGGATAAGTTCTTTCCTCTCCTTCATATTACGTGTTGTTTTTTTCCTCCCCACATATGGAAAAAGGTGCATTTTCCATTAGAAAACTATTTAGTTTTTCTAGACATTGTGCTGACGAGTAAAAATTATCTCATGGAACCAAAAACAATATAATATTCACACTCTAGTAGGAAGTATATACATACACACAAAGATAAAACGTGTTTTAATAATCTTCTGTTATATTACTATAAAAGTTTTACAAAATAAAGTTATATATAAATAAAATTTTCAGTTTTAATTAAGATGCGCTTTAGATACTTGTAATTATACAAATTTCATAGAGAACTTGAATCCATTTTGCATACATATTCATAAGTTTCTTTTCAATTTTTTTATTATGACTCGTGGAACACAGTTTGAATTGAGGAACCCCATTCCATTAGAAAAATATATCCTGAAACAATATTTAAATTTAATCAACTTGTTATAGGTATTTTATAGATTGTAAAAAGTATTGTATTTGACATAAAAATCTTGAGCTGGGCCGAAAGGTGGTCACGATCAGAGTAAAACGGTACCAACCTTAAGTAAATCAGACCAGCCAAACCCGAGATAATCACGATTTAAATAAATGTAAACACCCCCAATAATATGGAGGTTTTTTGGCAGACTGTATCTGGAGATGAGGTGAACCGAATGTGACACCTATTGAATGCCTCGATGGGAAGAAGCGTTCGCGAGAAAATTAAGATATCCGCCTGAAAAGCCCACTACTTATGGTAATTTTAAAATAAAAAAAATTTAAAACAATTAAATAGAATAGAAGCAGGGCACCCACCAACTCGAAACTCAGCCTAGTTGTGGGGAAAGAGGAATCCATTTGAACCGGTCAGGAGTCTGTCGCTGCAAATGGGGCGGCGTTAGCTTTGTAAAGGAAAACGAAACTAACTCCCCCTGGGAGGTGGAAGCAACTGTGACGTAAATGGTCACGTACAAACCAACGATACACAAAGTAGTAGGTAATCCCAAAGTTTCATCCTTCTATCTCTAATATCGTGACATCATCAAAAGGTCGAACCCTATAGGAATAACATGGAGATTCTAATTTTAGTGATAAGGCCCACTATATCTACACACGAATTGTAACAGATGAAAAGCTCAACGAGGAGAACCTATGGTCCGAGTTTCATTAACGAAGCTCAAAAATCCTCGGATATATGCGGGATTTAAAAAAGTTTAAAATAATTTTAAAGTTAAGTATGGGTGAAGAAATTTGGCTATTGTCCTGAAAAAAATATATCTATGATGCTCATAGGGAGAACAATCGAATCCAGCCGCTGCGGTCGACCAAGGTAATATAGGATTCGATTTATTACTAAGGAAAACCTGTAGGGGGGAGCACCGGAGGGGGCCAATTCCACGTAAAGCTCGTGCTAATACGAAAATATGGCGAACCTTCAAAAATCAAATCCCAGCTCAATTTCTTAGGGGGGGGGGTGAAATTTTTTCCAGTCCCCATAGGATTAACGTGGGAACATGATATTTTAGTGCTTAAGCCCTCCCCATGCCTACACAATGAGAATGGAGTAGATGACAGGATGGGTCTCGATGAGTGGAACAGTTGGTTCAAATCTCAAGTCCGAGACTCAAACAGGAGCCAAGATATTGTGAATTTAAACAAATTTAAAAAGTTTAAAACAATTAAAAACTGTGGAAGAAATAGCCCAACGAGTATGAAATTATAATAACTGGAAGAGCAGACAGAGAGGGATCGAATGAGCCAGATCCAAATGTACTGTGAGACTCGGGTGCCGAGATATTGGCCAAAAAGCTGTAGAGGGGGGATGCCCCGGAGAATGCCTCCCAACAGATATGGTTTGTAACAATAGTAAAACGATCCTCCAAATATCAGTCCCCTAGCACCAAAAAAGTGGCATGAAAATTCCAACCCCATAGGAATAACGGAGGACTGATATTTTAGCGTGCAAGCCCTCCACAAGCACATAGATAAATACATGTGGGGGGGGGCACACCAATTCGATCGACACCTGTATAGCCAAGATCCCTCAGTAACTTCCAAAGGTTTTTGACAACGGTGTGCGCGCGCATCGAAAAAATTGACTCATCGTTTTTCCCTCATGTCCCAAAAGAAGTATAACTTCAAAATTAATTTTTTTTTATCCCAATAAGAGCTTTTTTTGAAATTTTGCACTTTTCCTAGCAATAGATAGCGGCTATATTTAACGATTGAGACCTACTAAACAGAAAAATATTGACGTTTCTTAAAATTTGGTAAATTCCATTAGCTTTAAAAAAAATATTAAAAACGTAGTTATTTTAAATTATAGAACGAGGTCTTACTATGCTTCTTTCAAATTACTAATTACAACTTTTAGTCATTTTGATAAGCAAACAGAAGAGTAGAAAAATGAAATTAAAATCTATGGTTTCAACGCGAAACCAAACTCCAGTAAGGGACGGTAAACTCCAGACGCGGGTCACATTCTCACCTCTCATCATTGTCTGAGCCTCTCATTTGCCCCCCCCCCGAAATCAATCGCACTCTATTATTAATGTGTGTGAACTATTGACCAGCACTTCTGCTCTCTTTCCAACATCTAGAAGGTATAACTCGTCCCGTCAGATTTTCACTGAGTTCGCTTCTATGGCTATCCTTGGCAACAGTATACTCTATTCAAATTGGCTATGTCAATAGGATAGGGGGGACCCAACGCAAAGGGGCTATAACTCTTAGTTTTCTTCCTATGGATCGTTTGGACTAATAGGTGTCTAAGTCGTGAAGAAAGTAAGTAGTAGCTTCTTCAAAAACATTCTCCAAGACAGTTCGCACGTGTTACGCTCAAGCACGTGTTACGTTTGCCTGACTAGTGCAAAATCATCAATTTTGATAAAAATCACAAAAAAAAATTTATTTGATTTTTTTAATATTTGAATTTTTTTCTTTTTAAAAATACCTTACTTTTATTTGTACTCCAATTGATGAAGTTATAACAGTATTTATGTCAAGTGAGAACAACAAAAACGAACCGGAAGTTAGAAATCGAAACCGGAAGTGCTTTTAATTTGAAAGATTTTTACTCTTCTTTTTGGAGTTTTATTGAATTTATTAATAAAATATTAATTTAGGTAATATAAAACTGAATTTGGTGATATTTTTTTTTTTGTTAATTAGTTAATAGTTTTCAGTAAAATTTGGTAACTTTATAGGTTTGTTGTCATTTTTCGATTTGTTTATGTTCTACTACTCGTTTTTCTCTCCCCATTTAACAAAAAAATATTCCCCATATTTGACAAAAAAAAACTGTCTTTTTAAGACAATATATGGATTAATTATGGCTAAATAAAGATCTGGGAGGTCTAAGAAGCGCCGATTCGTGCTACTATTAATGAGAATGATGAATCATCTGAGCCCAATTCTACTGAATCCGCCAGTGCCAAAAAATTAGAATCAAACCATACAAGTTTGGAAATTTTATCAGAAAGATTGTTCGAAACTTATGAAGGCAATAGAATTGTCAGCTTGACAAATTTAATTTCATTGTTTGCCATAGTTTGCTGCCCTGATTGTTATTCTCGGGGCTTGGAACTTATAGAAGACTCTGTCAGGGATTATGCTCACATATGAACCTTAAGTGCAAAAACTGCTCCTTCTTTAAAGGTTTCCCTACGACTGAAAAGATGAAAGGTTCTTGCCTTATAAACTCTTCAATTGTTTGGGGGCAAAGGATAATCAGGAAAGGATTTTTAGCTGGCAAAAAGTTATGTGCTGTCCTTGGTTTATCTTTCCTGTCAAAACTTGCTTTCCGCTATCAAGAAAGGAAACTGTTGAAAGTAACTGAACGCGTTGCTCAAGAAAACATCAACGCTGCATTGGGTGAAATCAAAGGCTCAAATAATTTCACTAAATGAGGAATATCTATTGATGGTACTTGGCAACGCAGAATGCTACTCATCTTTGAATGGGTGTGTAAGTGCCCTTATCAGTTGACACCGGAAAAATTTTAGACATTGAAGTTATGACGCAATATTGCCACAAATGTGCGAAAAGCAATAGCCAATCATCGAAATATGCATGTTCTAACTAAAAAGGTTCCGCTGGGAACATGGAGGTTGTTAGAGCCTACCATATATTTGAGAGATCAAATGTAAGGGGTGTGCAATACAGTGAATACTACGGAGATGGGGACTCGAAAGGGTATGAAGCCGTTAAAAGCTTTTATGGAATTAATACAGTAACCAAACTCGAGTGTATAGGACATATACAGAAACGTGTAGGGGGATCGGTTGAGTCAATTTAAAAAAAAAAACGAAAGATTTGGGAGGGAAAAATAAATTAACTGATAGATTAATTGACAGAATCCAGAACTATTGTGGAATAGCTATTCGAAGCAATGTAGGTAATCTACAAAAGATGATGAGTAGTGTAATATCTGCATTTTCCCACTATGTATCTGGAAAAAACAATTCATTGCATGGACAATGTCCTGAAGGGTTTGTGTCGTTACCAAAGGGCAAAAGCAGCAGGGAGTCCTCTCAAAGAAATTAAACTAGGACTTCCTAATAAAATTATAAACCAAAAAAAGCCTACATATCTAAAATTGTATAATGAAACTTTGTTGAAAAAATGTCTTCATGGCAAGACACAAAATTGTAACGAAAGTTATAACAACATTTTATGGAAACTTGTTCCCAAAAATACACTGATGGCCACCGTAAATGCAACACCAAGAAAGACAAGAGATAGCACAACAAAATTTATTTGTAGATAACATGTTGACCAAGTATCAAATGATTAAATTTATAGACTTCTGTGAAGTGTGGTTCCTGCCAGAATCAGTAGCCATTGTTGGAGATCACCGCTGCCACACGCCTCGGCATTGATTCAAAGAGACTTTGGATGTGTTCTTGGGGTACAGCAGACCAAGCAGCTTCCACACGTTGCCAAAGTTGATCTGGTGTGTAAGCTAGGTCAATCGTTGAGCAACCATGCACCACATGTTTTCTATCGGCGAAAGATCCGGAGAGCGAGCCGGCCAGGGAAGCAATTCAATCTGGTGATTGACGAAGAACCTTTAGACAATGCGTGACACGTGTGGTCACGTATTATCCTGTTGAAATATGGCTATGGTCAACTGGCTCCAACACCTCGGAGATGTAGCGCTGGCTGTTTAAAGTACCGGCAATGCGTACTAGAGGAGTGCGAGAGTGATATCCAATACCGCCCCATACCATGATACCCGGTGCAGGACCAGTGTGGCGGTGCATAACGCAGCTGTTCGGCATCCTCTCTCCACGGTGTCTCCAGACTCGAATCAACCATCGTGGTGTTGCAGACAGATGCGTGACTCGTCAGTAAAGACAACTTCATTCCATTCTGCCGCCCACATCCTTCTTTCATCGAAACCATTGGCGGCGGAGACATCTGTGGTTCTGCGTCGAGGGTAGACCAAGCAATGGACGTCTTGCGGACAGACCACTCTGCTGCAAACGGCGTCGAATGGTACGCGCAGACACTGAATGGTGCGTTACAGACTCAATGTGTTGTACTATGGTTCGTGGTGTGACTGAGCGATCCGTCACTGCCATGTGCCCAATTTGCCTGTCCTCACGTGAAGTGGTGCACTGAGGTGGATGCGATCGACCACGTCGGTCCGTCTTACCCTCCTGCATCCAACGGTCACATATCCGCATTACAGTTGTTTGGTTTCGTCCAACACGACTACCAATTTCCCTGAAAGGTAACCCACAATCTCGGTAGGCCACTATCCTTCCTCTGTCGAACTCGGATACTTAATCAAAAACTGATCGCTACGAGACATAACTGATCGTTTTTAGAAAAAACCACAAGAAAAACACAATTCCCGAACTTGAAATCGTCGAAATCTTCAAGCCTTAAATAGCGCTTTGAGGTGGCGCCACAGGCGTGCGTGATGTGTGTCTGCGCTGAATCTGCCCCATATACTACTTAATCTAGTAGATAACTTGAAAGCAAAGTTTATTCTCATGATTTCTTATAAATGATATATTTCACCAGTTGCATTATTCATCTTTTATTATATTTTGTTTAATTTAAAAGAAAAAAATCTTCGAATATTTTATTTAAATGAGAAGGCATTGCCTTTCTTGTTTTACAAATTCAATTTCCTTTTAAAACATAAACACTTTTGCCAGTGTCAGTCTATCCAGCCAGCTAGTTTGAAACAAAATTCAACAACATCTGCTCTCTAATGCTTTGAGACTTCAGCATTTTAGATATGTTTTACACCCTGGGTGGGCATTAAGTCGACCAATGGACCGCCAAAACATTTTGGGGTGAACGTTTTCAGTATGACCTAATAATCATTCCATCATACGAAGGTCTAGAAATACTGTATTTAGTCGATTCTAAACCGCGCTCCAAATTCTCAATAAGATTTTGTAAAAATTGAGAAATAGTCTAAAAGGTTTATCGATATCCAATTTTACGAAATTAAAATAAATTTAAATGGAAAACTAATAAATGTGAATAATAAGTTATTTTATCAGCATCATAAACTTTTAAATACATGCATGAAGCTGTAATTGTTATAAATACCACATCCAACAATTCTTTCCCTTCGATTCTAAGCCCCACCCGATTTTTAGTAGCATTAACATTGTGGAGAAAGTGCGGCTGAGATTCCAGTAAATACGGAGGAAAAAAATCGAATCATAAGAGAAAATTTCGTTGAATTGAAAATGTACTTCGTTATTTGGAGGTTTATTTAGGAAGAAAATCGTAAAATATTCTTGGTTCCAGGAAAAAGTTTCTATATTGAGAAAATCTTAGTACCTTGGAAAAGTCTGCCCACCCCTGTTTTACACACTTGAATTCATTTAATAGAATTACATTGTTTTGGACAAATGAGTATCGGAATTTGTGATACATTCTCCCTCCAACTTATCAATACAATCACTGGAGTCAAAAACGAGCGCGGTGTTATTCTCATCTCTTGATAGATCTAAATTATAAGGTATTTCGCCAATACTCCTTGTATTGCTTGAGGTGACAATAATAAATATCCACGTCTTAAAATGTTGAAGTTCATGATGAGTTGATTGAAGAAAATATATCAAAATTTTTTACGTGATCTTTGTTAAAAACAATATTCTGGTGAAATTTTTTTTTCTTTGTATTGTTTCATTGGTTTATAGCTTTCTTTTCAACTTGCTTATTATTCACCTGATTAATATGCACTTTTTCCTTTTTTTAATACCACTTTTATAAGCTACACTTGCATGTAAAGGAATCTTTGAACTCAATTTTTACCCTTATTGTAAAAGGTCAGATTAATTCAAAATTTTGCTCACTTATCCAGGATCAATGGTAATACAATAATTTTGTTTCATTGTCCTGATCAGGATTAACGATTTCCCATTTTCAGATCCCATCCCACATCTGGCGTCTAATTTCAGATCCCATTTCCAGATTTGGCTACAAAAAAATTGTTAAAACTTAGTTCGACTAACTATAAAAGGTGTTTTTTAGTTTTTTTTTTAAACTATGATTTTTTATATTGATTTCCATGTATTTTTCATTTGTATACTCATGTTTCTGCATCTCAATCCAATAATATCAAGCATAGCAAGACATAATTTTTACATTCACTCAGTTTTTCAAATTAAAATATCGAACTTTAGTTTCAAACTTTCTTGGCACACACACACGAAATCTGTTATAGTACTTACATTTGATTGAGTCAAAATTTTTGAAGTGAAAATTTCTTTAGCGGCGTTGGGCACTTTTTGGCAGGGTGAAAATCTCACGGGTTCGCGTCACCGACATGCTCTGACTGGCGCACGAGCAGTGTGCTGTTTGCCTTAGACATTTTTGATGGGTGAAATCTCGTGCGTTCGCGTCACCGACATGCTTCTTGCAGTATATCTGTAGCTATACAACTGACGTATAGTGCTGTGTATATCTTATAAGTGAAATTGAATGGATTTAGTGAAAAGCTCAATTCGTACTTACTGTGCATAGCTCGTTGCGATTCCGAGAATGGACAATACATATTAATGGTTGCCGTTTATAATTCGCCTGGAAAATCTATGAGACAGATACAACAATTTTTAATCGAAAATTTGATGATTTATACAAAAGAAGGTTCTGAAATACTCAAAAAAAGATTTGGCGAAAAATATGATAATGTACCGATGATTTTAAGTGGAGACTTCAATATTAACTTTGCAGATGATAAAAATCTACCACTAATTGAACTTCTAAATGAAACACTTAATTTAAATATGTCCAATGATCGAAAACTCAGTACTACAAAATATAAAATGATGATCGATACGGTTTTTACGCGATACTTTGATAAATTTGAATCAAACATTCTCCTTTCTTACTTTAGTTATCATAAGCCTATTGTATCTTTTTTAGAACAAAATGAAATAATTGAAAGTACAAAAAGTCTACGTATAGTTGAAATTAATGATGACAATGATGAAAACAATTAGAATAATGTTAAAGATCAAGTACATTGAAATTTAAGTAAATACAAATACTATTCATAAATAATAGGATTGTATATTAATTGTTATTTCAATTGAATTGTATTTATATTTTGTCATGATCTTGTACAGCCCGTAATATGTTCAGTTCAGTTCAGATTTTATGGGATATGGAGCAACAATGGCTATTATCCCCAGCCCGTAATATATCTATACAAATAAATAAAATTGAAGTGTCTGTTTGTAATTTCAAATTAGCAGCTTTTTACTTAATGCACTAAAAGTATATACGGTACTCATAACAAAAAACCAATTTTTAAAATTTTTGTCTGTCTGTCTGTTTGTTCCGGCTAATCTCGGAAACGGCTGGTGCGATTTTAAAAATTCTTTCACTAACGGAAAGCTACATTAACGGGGAGTAACATAGGCTATATTTTATTCCCGTATTCTTGCAGGAACGGAAACTATACGGGTTAACGTGAAACTGAATGCCAAGATGAACGCCAAATTCAACGCCAAGCTGAGCTAATGAAGTCGTTGTTTTGATTACTGGCGACCGATGCTCTTCATGAGGCATAACACTGTTACGCGCACATGATAATACGCTGACACGTGCCATATTTTTTTTTTATGATAGTTTTATCTCACTGTTCAGTTAAGTAGAGCATCGGCTGTTTCGGATGCACTTTTAAAAATAATAAATCAATGCTTCATAAGTAAAAAGCAATGCAAGAAACAAAAAATTGAAAAGTTTTACGGTTAGTTTTAATCTTTTCTTTTTTTTTTATTTACATTTTTTGTCACATTTAAACAATAGTTATTATAATCCCAATCTATATCTATACAAATAAATAAAATTGAAGTGTCTGTTTGTAATTTCAAATTAGCAGCTTTTTAATTAATGCACTAAAAGTATATACGGTACTCATAACAAAAAACCAATTTTTAAAATTTTTGTCTGTCTGTCAGAATATAAACAGATATATTTATAAAACATCATGAAATACCCAGCGAAGCGGGAGGGTAACGGCTAGTTTGAATAATAAAAAACCATATAAACATGTGCATTTAGTTGTTGCTCGGAGTGTCAATAGATGTGAAAAACCAGATTGATGTTGATAATTTTAATTCAAACATTATGAAATTTCAAATTTTAATACTAAAAGTTCTAAGTTTTCACTTCTATCGGCAGTCTCTATAACTGCCATTTTTTTTTTTTTTTTTAACACGCTGTAGAATAGTCCGAATAACTTGCTAGATAAAATAGCTACAAATATTTAAAATTCCTCAATTTTATTAAAAAATATGTACTGCACTCTAAAGAAAGCATGTATTTGAATCGTAACGAAATTTTCATCGGCCGTTGAAGAGGCAATGTGTGCCGCGCAAAGAAACTGATGAAAAATGTCCCTAAATTGAGCATAAACATATTTAATTGCAAACCCATACTGCAGATGCAGGCTTTCGACAGCTGCGATTCATACCTGCAAGCAGATGTTAAGGTTTGGGGATGGATTGCACAAAACAGAAAGACGTCTCCTGAGCATGCCCTGAAAATAAAAAAAAAATATTCGTAACGGAGATGGATTGGCCAGCTTAATCTCCAGAAGTTTATAGAACATATTTAGGATGCTCCTTGCTAGGATGAATACGATTCGCCTCCACTCTTCCAGAACCCGCCTGAGCAGGCACAACCCCTTCTTTAAACTACCAGTCCAACGGAATGGCTTTGAGCCTCAACAGGTTTAGCGTGCATAGTCCCACTACACAACGAGTCTTCAGTGGCATTGGATTTCGAACCGGCGACTCAACAACGCATGCTACCAAGCTCGTGGCCACCCCAGAAGAGTGGGATAGACTATTACACAGGAAATCGTAAACCGTATAACTTTTGAAGAGAATTCACGTTGTATAAGCTGTGCGCAAGGAGATTAAACGGGTGATTTTTAAAACTACAAGGAAGGGCGGTAATCCACATATTAACCTCTTTCTGTTCCAATTTGTAGCCTCTCCGCTGATGAGCAGTACACACAATCACGCAAGAGTACAATAACTGTTGGTCCCAGTGGCGTAACGGAGAACATTTGGACCCTATTCCCTCCCCCGCGATGCGGGGGTGTACGTTACGCCACTGGTTGGTCCATTAACCATCAAAACACACTTCATTTCAATTGAAATACGTCTAGCACTTCTGGAGATAATCAATCAGAAGTGTTGTTCCAATCTTCATGGGGGCGTCCATGATTTGTATCTGAATAGGGTTTCCGCTACTTTGTCTACCACCTCATGTTATCAAAAAGAAAGAAGCATTTGAGCTAAAAAAAAGAAATCCATAAAAAGGTATGGAAAAAAGAAGGTAGCTTCGGATTGAATGAATGTTTATCAACGTCGCACAATAAAGCAACATGAGGGCTATTGACAACGAACCTCGTAATTTTTAACCACGGTCAAGTGACGAGGACGACACCTGATCTGTCATCCCACTCTTCGAGCTTTCACACCATGCTAACCGAAGGACTTTGAGCCATTGTAGATTTAACGTGTATAAGCCGCGCTACAAGGTGGGTCTTCGTGGAATTGAGGCTCAAACTCGGGACACGCCGGCCAAAAGTCCGTGTCCATGACCACTAGGCTATCACAGCCACGAAGATAGTTTCGGACTTTCGAAAACCAGCAAAAATATTGCAGTTTTATGTGCAAAACGTCTGCTTTTGTTATGATTACATGTATAATAAAATGACATGTATACATGTTTTTAATCTCTCATTTGTTGTATCAACACTAAAAATCTACCACTTAGAATTTCTTACAGATATAACATAATTATATATTACCATGTAATTCGTATTGTTTATTCTTATAACATGCATACCTCATTTTTCAAGAATTACAGCTTTTTTATTATTTGCTTTCTGAAAAACTTTCATAGTCTGTTTAGTATACCATGAGAGGGCATTTGAACGTTTATAAGCAGAAAATAATAAAATAAAAGAGGGCTACAGGCAAAGGTTAGTATGACGCAATTTTAAATAATAAAATAAAATCAAATTTTACTCTCATGCATTTTAGAAAACTAAACCGAATAATAAAATATAATAGAGAATTGTCAATCTAAAAATCTATAAATGCTGCATAAATCAAATAGTCTATTAAAAATTAGATCAAAATAAAGAAAAGAAATTTAAACAGTACTAAATGTTTTCCAGTTTTAAAACAAGCCGTTTTGCCAAATATTTTTCTGGATTCGAAAAAATGCCTACAATCTAAAAATCATCTTAATTTTAAAAATTTGTATATTTTATCAAAACTGTGTTATTTTATTCTATAATTCATGTTTGTTTGCTTTTTTAAAAAAAGACTGAATATTTCTTTTTATCGATATATAACATGGAATTTGACAGAGAGAGAGAGAGTAATGAATCTATTGCTAATTATAGGATATCATAAGTTCTTATTGTACATATTATTATCCTTTGTTTTTTTTAAAACTTTATCTTTCATGTAAAACAAAGCACAAGCAATTTCTTTATTAATATATTTACATAAATGTTCTGTTGAATGCACATAAATGAAATCTCAAAAGGACAAATCCATTATACACTTGCCTCCGAAAGTCTGCGTACACACAGATCATCTTTCAAATTCATACAAAGATCGCTAATAAAATGATATCTTTCTGAATCAAAACAACTTTTTATTGATTCATCTAGCTTCATAAATTCAAATAGTATATAAGCAACACACACAATCACCTGATTATTAAATAAAATAATACAAATATTTATAACTAGAGCGACACAAATCCAGTGGCGTAGCTAGGTATCCAATGGCCCAGGTGCTAAAAAAAAAATAAGGGCCCTATCTTGGTTGGATTTTATCAAGTAAAAATATATGAATATTTTAAATATACAAAGCTACAATTTTTTACTTTCTTCTCCTTCTTGGCATTGTTTGCGCTTAAACGCACCACTGGGTTTCTTTTATTTTTTTATCCCTAATTTCAGTTTTTTAATTTAAGCAATACATTTTTTGTGTGCCCGTGTACTTTCTGACGTTAAAAGGAAGGAGAAACGTAATATGCTACAAAACGTTGTTGGGGAATCCTTAGCTATTTATTTGGAAGGATCGAAACTCACCCACCAGAGGGCTTAGAGCTACAAAATGGTCCACTGAGATAGACAGGAAATTATACAAAAAATAAGTATGAACAATAAAATAAAATACGATATATATATATTTCATAATTTTTAAAAAAAATACCCTCTGCAAAAGTAGAGGAGGGGGACTCAAAATTACATCACACAGATACGTAAAAATTGCGAAATATTGAAACAGGAAACTACCTTACTATGAATCATTGTTATCAAAAATGGCGCATAACTAGAGGCAGGGACGTCGTAAGCTTCTTTGAGGCCTTGAGCCCAGAAAAATCTTAATATTTTTTGAGGCCCTGGGCCCCTATGTAAAAGTACTTCGAAAGTAGACAGATATTGCAGGGATGGCGAACCAATGGCACGCGACACAATAATTTGGGCACGCCACCAAACAAAACGCGGTTTGCATTTTAGTTCAAAATATTTCCGTAATTGATTCGTCACAATCAAGGAATTTTCAGCGAGTTTTTCTGAGTTCAAAGAATTATCGGACACGCTCCAGTTTATTATGTACGTTGATGTGACCATTTGGCAAACTGAACTTATCCCAATTCGATTTGCCGGAAATTGAAGAATTTGAAATGCAACTGATTGATTTCCAGTCTAGTTCAATATGGATTCAAAGACTTATTAAAACAAAAAAAAATGTTGGAATTGTGATTGAAACAAACAGATTAACAAGCAATATGAGTAAAAGTGTGAGTAACGAAATTTTGGAATCATGGAATTCAATTCCTTTGAAGAATCTGGTTCGCATATGCTACTTTAACCTTATTTTCAAGTAACTATGCCTGCGAGTCATTTTTTTCAGAGATGAATAACATTAGACCTGCTTCGAAACCGTTTGGCAGATGACTCCAACTCAACACGCATTCTTCAAAAAGTAACATCTTACAATCCTAATATAAGTCATTAGTCATCTAATCTGCAACAACAGAAGTCACACTAATGTTACTTTAATTTGAATTGCACGTATAACAAAAACAAAATACTTTACAATGCAATATATATTTTTTCGTAGTAAATAAAGAGTTTTGAGTTGTTATAGAATTTAATTTTAGTATTTTCCCAATAATTACAAGTCAAAATTTTTTGGTGGCACGTCTATATCTCATTATATATTTCTGTAGAATAAATGGCACGTTGATCCATAAAGGTCCCCACCGAGGGCTAGGCCCATGCCTTAAGACGTCCCTGACTAGAGGAAGGAATTGCCTCTCTTGTGTAGGTTTTTTAAAATGTAATAAAAAGTACGGTAAGAGAGATTTTCATGGAACCTTCAAGTAACCAGTTTATAGAAAAATGAAAAAAGAACATTTAAAAATAACGTTAACTTTTCAATAAATAAAGTTCGCAACAGTAAACAAACAACGGAAAGAAAGGCATATGTTCTCAACATGGGCGTTTGAGGCTTTTAGGGGGGCAGTAACAGAACATCAGGGGGCGTTGAGATGACACTGAGGGGCTTGGGCCAAAAAAAGCTAAAAAAAAACCACGCTGATTATGTACTATCATGTTGATTGTATGTATTTAAATAATTTCTATATCACATATGTACGAAAATTCACGTATTTCGGTAGTTCGGGAAGTGGATGAAAAATTACATTCAGACTTACATTAAATTGAATGATTAAGTGCATCTTAATTTCTGTAGTGCACGTTTTGTGAGCGGTAAGAAAAACGTTTCGTCCACTGCATTTCATTTCGTATATTATCCAAATATGTTAACCAGGGATAAGCGTGCGATTCTTTAAAGGCTGAAACTGTCATTTTATATTTATTTTGAAAGCAATAGTTTATTATGAATTACTTCGCATCGTCAAAACCCCTGCCTGTCTTTATAACAGATAAGCTAAACTTTTATTCCACTCTTTCAAATAAAGAAGAAATTCAGTAGCATTTCAATTCCAACAATATCCTATCTATGACTAAATATACATTACACATATAAATATATTTGTGGCAATAGCTACTTCAGATTAGCAATTAAAAAAATTGAGGCTTAGAAAAAAATTAAATTAAAAAGTATATTCAAATTAGCAAGAGAATATTTTTTAAAAAAAATTTAACTCTTGTTTTCACCATGTAGTATGTAGATTCTTATTTCTCTAGAGTGGGGGGGGGGGGGGCGGTATCGAGAAATATTCACTAGAAAAAAAAAGGGACCGGTATCGAAATATTCACAAGAAAAGGGGGTGTCAGTTCGAAGAAGATTAGGAACCTATGATTTAGGGAAACTCCCTACAAGCTCAAATTTACTTTCAACTGAATTGCCATGATCATAGTTATTACCATTTTACAAATATTAAAAAAATGTGTAAAACCGTTTCCCATTTTGAAACTGAAAATACATGGCAATAAGTGTAACGAAGCATTTTATTTAAACTGTCCGTTGAATGTTTTAATTTATTAGTGCAGTATGAAATATCTACATTTAAGCACAATCATTATGATTTAAATAATCTATAATGAAATAATTAATCAAGAATCGTCAAAATTAGAAAATCACTTCAAAGATTTTTTTACTAAAAAAACAAAAAACAGCATTTAGAAAGACAAATGTAAAAATATGTCAATATCCAAAAAGCTTTGGAAATATATAATTTCAGCTAGAATTAGCTGAAAATATTACAAGCTAGGATTAGCTATAAATGTTTTTTTCCATGGGGCTGCGCATTGGTACTTTAAATCTTTGCAGACCTAGTACATTCCCCAGGAGCTGGTATCACTTTTTAGAGCTGCACCATATAGGCGATACCATTTACAGCAAGCAATTTTGACGCCCAGTTTTCTCCACAGAGGGAGGGCACAACCTGAGCTCTTGGCGATGCGAACCAGTACTAGGATTTAATTTTGCCGAGAGCATCCAAGCCAAACAGACACTGTAGGATCTCTTACATGCCGCATAATCATACGACATGGCCACTGTCAGTTTTCTGCATCATGAAAATCCACCGATTTGGGCCGGGGTCGAACCCACAACCTTGTGTGCAGAAGGCCCGCGACAAACCAGCCACGCCGCCCAGCCGGCTATAAATGTATATCATAAATTAATTTAAGATCTAAAATTGATAATTAAAAATTATATTCCTAAATCAGAACACGAAGAAAAGTATATCACTATCATAGTATTCGTGAAAGAAAAAAAATTTTTTAATTAGATTTTCTTGTATATTTAGTTAGAAAAGTCAGATAATGCGGTTTTTTTTCTTCAATCCTCCAAATGCTATATAATGTTGAAAGACTTACAAATTTATTTGAAATAATCCATAATATATAGCAATTTAAATTACAGGAAAAGTCCAGAAAGGTTGGAACAAGCCATGCTATGTTGAGGTTGCTATACATCAGTGATTCCCAAAGTGGTCTACATAGACCCCCAGGGGTCTATGACAACCTCCAAGGAGTCTACGTCAGCCAAAAATTAATTTGGGGGTCCATGAGGTGTAAGTGGGGGTCTATGATAGTGGTTCTCATTAAACTAGACCGTGACTATTTGTGAAAACCAAAGTGGAAACCAAATTTTACATATTTAACAAATTTATTTACTAAATTTACTGAGGTTAATTTGCACTTACAAAAGGTGACAACATAAATTTAATTAAAGCAAGAACCACACTTCAGCTTTTCTTTCCAGAGATAAGCTTAAGAAGTATAAAACTGGAGGTCCCGAATTTTCTAAATTTTTCACAGACTATCTGTCAGAACGTTTTAACCTACGTTCAACATTTATTCAGATTTTGAAACCAGATTTGAGAATGCTTTGACTTCGGCAATACCACAGTAGGCAATGAATTCATATGGTTATATTGAAGAAAAATGTCACATTACAATAGGAACTGATCGTAATAAGCGCTAACGAAGATCTTAAAGGTTTAGAAACGGATGCCAGCAATTTTGGCTTTAAAAAGTCAAACCTGTTATTTGTCCCGACTTATGGAATACTGTGAGGAAGTTTTTCATTGCTTTTCCTAGTGGGAAGGAGTTTCAGCGCGGTTGCCATCTCAAACAAAAGAAAACAAAACTGGTCATAAACAGAGGAAATTTAGGGTTAAACCAGACAAGATTGATACCAAATGTTGCAAATTTGATATTGTAGTGCTAGACATTCATCCTTCCCATAAAAATTATTTGTTTGTTGTTTAGTTAGTTTATTTGACAGTTTTATTTATTAACTTTTAATTTAATTAATTAACATGTGCTTTTTAAATTTTAAACACTATCTTTCATTACAGATAGAAATTTAATTCTTTTAAAGTAGGAGTAGGAGTACCAGCTTTGTAAAAAATCATTTAAGTTGATAAATTTATAAAGATTCAATATTAATTAAGCAGGGGTCTACCCCAAATCGAAAAACATGGCAGAGGTCTATGAGACAAAAAAGTTTGGGAACCTCTGCTATATATATATATACATAATGAACGGTGTTGTTAAAACTTAAATTAGAGATAACTGAAGCGTGTGTGTAGCACATCTCTACCTACTAACATAAGTATTTTTCGCAAGTGCAGATTTGAAAACTGCGAAAGAAATTTGAGAACAAGTCGGAAAAAATGCAATGAATATTTATGCTTGTCAAAAGCAAAAACATGTTTTAAAGATTTCCCAGTAAATAATTAATGAGTCAATAAAGGAATTAATTTTACATCAATTATTTCTTTATTTGTAACAATTTAAGTTGAATGAAGTTTGTTTCTCCTAAACTTCATAAAATTTTACAGGTGACAGTTTTACGAGTTGCGCCCAACCCGCATGATCGTGCAGGTACCGTCTACGTTCCAAGAGGAGGGAAGTGAAAATATTTTTATAATTTTTTTCCAGAGTCTATGGGGTCAATTAGTGTAAATAACCAGAATTCAACATTTTAAGGAAAGAAAGGAGTTGTACAGTCTTAAAATATTTTTCATCGTTATTATTAAATCATACAAAACAAAATTAAATAATAAATAGAAAAATAACTTCGAAAATATCGCGAATGTTTAAATTTTTAAAAAAACAAGACTAGAGAGTTCCCAAAAAATTGCGTAGGGGATTGGAGAGGGGGGGGGGACAAATAAAAAGGATTTGAGAATAAATACCACAAGCAGTAAAAATTAAAGCTCAAAATAATATCCATATTGGAACATATGTAACAAATTCATCAATATATTTACTGCATATAGGTAAATTTTTTGAAATTTCAAAATCAAAAAATATTTGCTAAAATCTTACAATAGTTTTTAATATAGAATTTTTTTGAAACTTACCTTGTGTCGGTGGTTTATTTATTTGTCCATTAGCATATCCGTAATCATTTTTTATAATTCCAGAAGTATGAGCATTTTGAAACTGCGGAACAGTAGTGCGCGTTAGATTATTCGTTTGAACATGCATCGGTCGAGGATTCCAATTTTCAGTTGGAAATGGCGCAAAATAATTTCCAGATATTTCTTCCTGCGATTTTACGTCATGTGAACGTATTAATATAAAATGTTCTTCTCTAGATAGAGGAAATGTTTCTTGCCTCAGTTTGGAAAGAAAACTAGGGACAAATTCGTGATACATCTTTCACTGTGCTTATTAATAATTTAAAAAAATGCAAAATGCCTAAAAGGTGAAAACTAGAATCTGCGAGTTTAATCGGGGATTTCAACCAGCTTATGCGAAAAGAAATTGTGCAATACACTTATTGAAAAATGAAAATATAACTTTAACAACTCTTAACAAAGATAAACACTCAAAAGTATGAGGGTTAGAAACAGAATGAATGACACTTGCGGAGAGGGCCGTCTTCAATTATTCAAGCATTTGTTTTCGATTTCATCAACCAATCCTGATCGAGTAATCCATTTGGTGCCTCTCTGACTGACAAAAAGCAAAAAGAGGGCTTCACCACTTTTCGCTGTTATGAATTTTTTTTTTAACTGCTACTGCTTTTCTCCGGAGTATATTTATTATCTTACATCAAAAGGTTTTCATGTTTAAAATAGTGTGCGAACATAAAATCAATGAAGATAAATAAAAGCCCAAAAGTTTCTTGACGTGTTTTTAATTCATTGAGAAAGTTAAACGATTATTCGGCATTACAAAGCGTTCAAAAAAAATTTCACTATTGCAATTATTTATTCCGCAATGAATTTTAGAAGCATCCAAAAACTATTTTTCAATTTGCTATGAATGAATAAATTATAGTTTGAAAAAAACTAAAAAACACGCTTTTATACTGAATCGAACTAAAAAGTTAAAAAATAATTCTTAATAAAGAATAAAATGATTTACGAGAAAATGAATGTCATTGGGGTAAAAGCGTGGGGTGCTTTGTACTACATTTTTACACTAATTCATATTTTCGGAATAGAAGTTAGAAATTATAACAATTGATACATTTATAGAGAACACCCACGCTTTTACCACAATGACATTCATTTTCTCGTAAATCCTTTTATTCTTTATTAAGAATTATTTTTTAACTTTTTAGTTCGATTCAGTATAAAAGCGTATTTTTTAGTTTTTTTCAAACTATAATTTACTTTTTATTTTTTAGTTCAAACTTCAATAAAAGCGTGTTTTTTAAATTATCATTTATTCATTGTTGAATTTATCCTTGAGTTTGATATTTGAAGCTGGAGTTACGTGGCTGTGGAATTAGTCTTGCTCTTCAAGGGAAAAATTATTAACGGGTCTAAAGTGTATTTATTCTCTCCGTTTCGAGGCCTCGGATGAGTCCCGTATCGTTATATTAGAGATTTCGTCTCTTCTGAACAGGTGCAACAAATAAAAGTGTGTTATGAAGGAAAAATTCCAATCAAAAGAAATTTTAATGTACCATGTTTTTATAACAGACTAAAAATTATAAAATTCCTTCTTTTCGTTTTCTTTTTTCACATTTTCATGCATTGTCATCCACTTCTGAGCTATGGTCCAAATTTCAAGTCTCTAGCTCCTCGGAAAGTCACACAGTTTAAAATCAATTTCAAAATTCCACCCGGACAGACATTAAAGAAAGCGAGTTAATAAAAGCATAATATTAAGTGTGAATCGTGTTATCCCCTCTCAAACGTATTGTTTTAATGTTAATTCGTATCAGCACTTCTAAACGTATTGCTTTATAAAAATAAAAAAAAATATTTAGTAGTTGGAATGAAAATTTTTTTTTTTTTCACATTCACGAGGCTTTTTTTTAAATTTTCATTTTCAGAAAAATGTTTATATTATGATAAAAAATTGCCAACACACACCCACCCTCCACTTTCTCAGACACAGAACACTTTTTTTTTTGTTTTATTTCTATTAACCACAAGTGTTTTTTATTCCTGCATATAATTAGCTTTAAATTCAAAACACTCGCTTCAGGGTTAGACCTTATTCTTTTAGTCGCTAAATCTGAAATTAGTCGCCAAATCTGGAAATGATGTATGAAATTAGTCGCCATTTCTGAACAGTGGCGGCGCTAGACCACGCGTGGACGTTGGCGAAATTAGGGTTCGGGAGGCCTCCTTTTTTCCCAGTCAAGAGAACGTTAAATTACATAAAAAAGCCGAATTATAGTTAAACTAATGTATGAGTAAACGCGATTTATTGCTAATCAAATGATGACAAAAATTACACAAATAGAAATTAAAATAGACGAACTGAATAACTAAATTTTAAATAATTAAAAACTTTGCAAGGCCCCCTCAAGCGCGAGGCCGTCGGCGGTTGCCGACGTCGCTAACGCCGCCACTGTTTCTGAAAATGGTATACGGAACTAGTCACCAAATTTAAAAATGATATATGCAATAAGTTGCCAAATCTGGAAGGGGTATATGGAATTGTCGCCGAATCTAATTATCCTTATTCCTGACGATACTGAAAAGGACAATGGAACAAAATTATGAAATTATTGTATTGTCATCGGTCCTTGACAAGTGTGCGAAATTTCGAATGAATCCGATATTTTTAAGTGGGTAAAAATCGAGTTCTAAGATTCCGTTACATGCAAGTGAAACTTATAAAAGCGTTTTAATTATAAAAGCGTGTTAAAAAAGAATATTCTTAATTAGCGTCTACAATGATTCTCAACCACAGTGCTGCGGCACCTTTGTGTGCCGCATATAATTTTAAAATTATTAATTATACTCTTTTAAAAAAATTACGTAACCGAATCTTTCAGTCATTTCATAGAAATAAGCTATTCATATAATTGTTATTGATTGTTTGACTACAGTACAGTTGAGTTTTATTCATTACTTCCCAATTTTACATTTAAAAAAAAATTGATTGAGTTCGTAATCCATTTGTGATAACGAACAGATTTGTACATGAATTAACTTTGAATGAAGAGGAAGAACTAATTTCCCTCTGTAATAAACAAGGCTTATAATTTCATAACATTCCGAAGAGTCAACTAATTCATTTTGGATTAAATTTAGAGACGATTATCCCATAATATGTCCAAAAAGGCTTTTAAAAATATGTTGCCATTTTTTACGTCTTAATTGTGTGAATTCCAGCTCTAACAAAAGTAGAAAAGAAAAAGTTCGAAAATTTTAGATGAAGATGACGAAATGAGCGTGGCATAATCATTTTTATTACCAAATATAAGCGAAATTATCAAAAATCATCAAGCTCAAATTTCGCATTAAATTAATTACTCAATAAACATTTTGCAGTCTTTGTCGTACATAATATGTAATTTAACATTGAAAATTATTACCATAAACTAATTTACATAGTGTATTATAGATAAGTAAAATTCAAAAAATTTATTTTATTGTTAGCGTGCCGCTAAATCTTGAAATTGTTAAAAGTACTGCAACAACAACAAAAAAAAGGCTGGGAATCACTGAGCTAGTATTTTCTTCAGATTTTTGAACCAGTAATTATTTTTAAAAGACAAAAATATATTAATTTTTTAAAATATTTAATTTCAAACTACACATACCGACACTTATGCCTTATTTAATTTCCTTTTCTTTTATTTTGTTTAAGTAAAATCAAAATATTCGAAAGAACAATTTAATCACCTAAAGTTGGAGGTAAATTTCTACAGTATCTCATGAATACTAATAATAACACAATAGAAGTGTTCTGTGCTTTTGGTGTTGTTGGACTACTTGCATTTTGATGTATTTTTCTTTCATAAAACTAGTCCAATTATAATAATGTAAATGAACATATAGTCTTAAGAGTTCATAATTCCGAATGCGTGCGTGTGTACTTCCTGGTTGATTGTATGATATCAATATTTTGAAATTCTTAAAAGTTTTACATTTAAAAGCTAAGATGCAAAAAAATGTCATGTTTTAAAGAGAAGAAGATCTCTCTCTAGTTTAACACACATACACATATACAGTGGACCACAAAAGTGTTGGTACATTTGCAATTTCCTATAAAATTTAATATTTTCGACTAATAAAAATTAATATATTGTTATTGTAATTTTTTTATGATGTCTGCAACTTGTTCTTTAGAATGACATAATTATTTAAAATGATATGCATATTATTTTTAAAAATTAATAATCAAAAAGCTATTGAAAAATTCCGCCACAAAAGTCTTCGTACACCTAACAAAAATCTCAACTTAGTTGTAAATATTGTATTTCTTTCTTACTTTATACTTAGTAGGATATCTTTTAGTGTCCACAATAACTTTTAAATGTTTTGGTATAGATTTAATCAGTTTTTTGTAACTTCTGCATCGGTTTTCCTCCATGCTTCTGTTATTATTGTTTTTACTTCCCATTATGTGCTTATATGTCATGTTTTCTTTTTTTTTAAATCAAATTCTCACTAAATTTGTTCTACTGGGCTAAATAAACTGATTAATTCAACCATTAATTCAACACAGAAGCAAAACAACTTATGAATTTAAGAAAATGATACAAAATCTTTCTTTTGAAACTCATTTCATTTTCCTAAATGAAGTAAGAAAAATAATTAATTAAAGAGGTTCAAACTGTTCCTAACTCTCTGTTTAATATCTTTTCTGGGCTTTGTTTATTTTTCATTAAAAAGGACAAGGCGTAAGTGAATATATTAGCAATTCGTTTAGAATCTTTTTAACTCTATTGTTCTTTTTTTTCAATTTTGAAATAAAGAAATAATATGTTTCATCATTTTTCGATTTAATACCTTTTCTACGACAAACGAAAGTAAGACAAAACAATTCGCAAGAGCCTATTAATGAAAACAGTTTTATTTCAGCAAATAAAATTACGAATCAGTGGCACACAATGTATCAATTAAAAATTCAACTTCAGAAATTAGAGTAATTGTAATTTTAATATCGTATAGACGTACAATAATCCAAATATTTGCCAAAAAAGTTTACACAATTAGTTACACTTTTAAAGGCACAAACAGCAAATTTCTTTACTTTTCTGTCTTCAACCATTACATCATGCTATATGAATATACTTTAGCATACAATTCATACCATAAATAGCAATACAATAATTTGTATTATAACATTTAAGTAGTTTAAAGCAAAAAATAGCATGTTGATCTAAAGGGAAAAAACGTATTATAGGTGTTATTTGTTCGTCAGTTGGCTTGCATCTTTGTTCTGCTGGCCGATTTCGTTACTTTTTATCTAAAAAGGAAAATAAAAAAAAATCAACTTAATATCATGCAATGAATGAGTAATTCATTTTTAAAGTCAAAAACGTTCCGTTTGCAAAGCCTTTTAGAAAATTCTATTTAAAAGAACTGCCCCAACCAACCACCATGAAATCAAATTATAGACATCGAAATATATAAAATACAGTTAACTTCATTGAGTACAATAAATGTGCGACGGATCTTTACGCGACCTTCAGACTAATCCTCTCGGGGAATCTTTGGGCTAGCATTCACGTTAATTCACAGTCATCCCTCTCAAGAAGAAACTCTGATATGGAGATTAGTTTGTCTATATAAAGTTAGGGTTTTGTAATTGTAAAAGAGAAGGAGCGGATAAACTGTTGCGGCGTTACAAAGGTGAGATTTAATTGATTTTCACAACTTGAGTTAAGAACAGAGTTTGCCACTATACTAAATTAGTGGATTGGAAATTTCGTCTAAGATAGGTTAGCTTAAATTAAACTGATTACTTGTGTTTGTTCACTTAAGGTGCATTGCTATCTTTATATCACTCATAAGCTATCATCTTGTGGTTGATTAGTGTGCTTAAATAATAATAAAATAATAATTATTATGGAAGTTTCTGGTCATGCTTTGTTTCCTACCACTCTCTTAGGTAGGCAGGATGGTGAGGGAGAGATTTCAGGGGGAAGTCACTCACAAATAATACGCACATTGAAAAAGTATCACTGTGCCATGATTTCTGATACAGAAATTGAAGATCGTCTGCTGCGACTCATACCCAGCAGACGATTTTAAATTTCATCGGGGAGTTTGTCTCTACGACAGACTACCTTGTAGCTGTGGCGTGCCAAACCAATATGATTCAGTGTACCACACAGTAGGACATTTTTTAAACAATTCGATTCCCGCGATAATGAATAGAAATAGAGGTCAATAATATAGATATTTACAGTTTTATTGTATATTAATTTTCCATTCGTTAAAGATATTTATTAACATAAAAATAAACAGCCTAAAATACAACTATTTCTTGAACAAAAGTAAAAAAAATAAAATAAACTGTACATAAATTATGTATTTTTAAACATATTTATTAAAATAAGAAATAGACAACATAAAATATATAAAAGTACTTATCTTCATTATAGTTAAATAAAAATATAAATAACATTTTCAATGCGAGCACCGCTCTACTTTCATACCGCAAAATCAGGTGTATAATTTAAAACTTTCAATTGGACACAATTCTGAACATACAGTTGTTAAGCAATTTATTTGCGCAGACTCCAGATATTTTTCACATGAAGAAAGATGTTTTGCTTAGACACGTAGAACTAAAAGCGGAAAAAGCAGAATACATGCAACTTTCTCTTTTCAAACAATTAAATATCTCCAGCAATGGCCTTCAATAATTTATAAAATAGTTGTAAATTTATCTTTAGAGTTATCTTTAAGATTTTTTCGTAATTCCGTAATGTCACTAATTTTGAAGAAGTTTGTGAAATAAGGTCCATTACAAATTTATTAACTTCCATTCACTCAAAAATTGACAAATTTATAGAGAGCCACTAGGAATTGTACCGAGTGCCACATGTGGCACGCTTAGCGTCGCTTTAGGGTAAGCTTTGTTATTTGATTTCAAAATAAAAAAAATTCTGATTGGCTTAGCTCTATAAATTCAAATGGCTATGTCCTGCAGAGTTCAAAAACGAAAAGTTTCAAATAATTAACTGAAAATTAGAAAAAAAATACTGTTAAGTTTTATTTGTTAAAAATTTAAAGAAAATCATTGATCAAACGGGACTTTGCAAATAACGAAGGAAAGAAAAACACAGGCTTATTTCTATCTTGAAAATTCATAAAATCAAAACTTACATAAATATAATTATGTTTAATACATAAATTTGCTTAATTTTTATTTTAGTTACATTTCACCATATAAAAATATTCAGGAAACGATGATTCACATTAAAAAAGAAGAAGAAAGAATTAGTTGCAGCTTTTTACAGGAAATCGTGATGTCATAGGAATGAGAAATAAGATCGGAATATGATATATGATCGGAATGAGAAATAAGATTTTATATGACGTCATAATTGTTCACTGGATAAAATCTTTCTATAATAATAAAAAGCATTTTTTTGTTTTGTTTTATGTTTCATCTATTTATCAGTTCTCAACATAACATCCTTTTTTCCCCAAGAAATTTTGTTCCATGTTTACGTTAGTATGTAACTGTATGAATGATCAGTATTATTGAGTTAGGAAATTAAAATTACGACTACGTAAGGATTATAACTCAGGATCGATCCTAAGATCGACCTGATGTGTTGCCCCTCTAAAGAATTGTTTTATACTTTTACTAACACTTAACGTGACGTTATAAACTCATCTCCCTGTTTAAGAGTAAAAAAGTAAAATATTAATAAAAATGTAGACAGACACAACAATCTCTCTCTCACTTCTTTCCTCTATTTCGTTTTTCTAAATTGCAAGGCTATTATTAAATTGAAAACTTTTAATTCCCCCCAATGCATATTGAATTTTAACATTTCTATGTCATAGGTAATATTAACTATATAAGATATTGTTGTAAAACAACTTTCGCAAAAGTCACTTTTCAACTGTATGAGGTATATCATTTCTTTTAAATAAACAGTATATTGATGTACACTCATGTCCATAAATTAAGGATAATTCAGAATCACACAGAAATTGAACTCTAAAATAAAAATTTCACCTGTAGAATTATCACACACATCTTGAAGAAGAATATGCAAATTACAGGAAACCACCAGATGGCGCGGATAGTACATCACAATGACGAGAGTGTAAGAGAGAGGTATATAAGGAATGGTGGCAAAGAAGTAAAATTTGATGGTAATGTGAGTAGATGTTACAGCACAGGTCGCCCCCGAGTTACAACGCCGAATGAGGACCGGTATTTGGCAGTTACTGCCAAAAGAAACAGACGGAGCACAGCATCATACCTATCTCGTCAGCTCTCTTCAGCTACCGGTACGACAGTTTCAAGGCAGACCGTCTACAGACGCTTAGGGCACATTGGTCTATATGCTCGTAGGCCTGTCAGATGTGTTCCCCTTACCGCAACTCACTGTCGACTGCGATTAACCTGGAGTAGAGAGCATGCATGCATTGTAGACACCGCAACAGTGGTCTTGTGTGATGTTTTCCGACGAGTCCAGGTTTAGTTTGCAGTCTGATTCTCGCCGGACTTTCATATGGAAAGCGCTAGGTACACGTTACCACCAAGAGAACACCATTGAGCGACACCGTTACGGTGGTGCAGGATGGCTCGTTTGGGGAAGAATTATTCTTGGTTCCAGAACTGACCTGCATGTTCAGAGTGTAACGATGACAGGCCACATCTATCGGGTGTCATTCTGGAACAACATGTACGTTTGTTTCGGGGCGCCATGGGTGCTGAATTTCTGTTTATGGATGACAACGCCCGTCCTCACCGTGCAAACATTGTAAACGAATGCCTTCAATCGGAGGATATCATTCGTATGGATTGGCCAGCATACTCACCGGACTTGAATCCAATAGAGCATGTGTGGGATATGCTTGGCCGACGAATTGCAGTCCGTCAAACCCCTCCCACCTGTCTACCGGAACTTCGGAGGGCATTGCTTGATGAGTGGTGTAATATTCCCCAAGATCAGATTGATAATTTGATACTCAGCATGCGTAGGCGTTGTAAGGCCTGTATTGCATCGTTCGGGAGACATACTCCGTATTAACCATCATACCAACCATGTTATACTCTTTTTTGTAAATAGGTTCTGTTTTGAAATTTGCTCCAGGGAGTTAAAATCGCAATTTTTATTAATTATGTCAAACATATAGCATCTTTTTTGCTCTTTACCTTTTGTTTAATAAATAGACTTTACAAATAAGTCAAATTTGTTTTGCTTCTGTCTCTTTCTTTGCCTGAACTTCATGATCCTTAATTTCTGGACATGAGTGTAGATACAAGTCTAATTCTTTTTTTCATTTTTAAGGCTCTCATTTTATACCCGGCGTACAACGTGCACCCGTAAATTTCGATCTTACTTTTTACGAAAAGTGCGCTTTATACGCCGTATTTTACGGTATGTACTTGTTAATGTATAATGTTTTATTTTGCAGGAATACACTTGTTTCAAAACATAATTTATTTATTTATCACAACAACATGATTAATATTAAAATTTCTTATTTTCTATCATAAGCCGGCTGGGTGGCGTAGTTGGTTTGGCACTGGTCTTGTACGCCCAAGGCTGTGGGTTCGACCCCGGTATAAGTAGATGGATTTTCATAATGCAGAAAATTGACAGCGTCCAACTCATATGATTTTATGGCATTTAAATATCCTTAGAATGCTTGTTTGGTTTTGGTGCTCTCGGAAAAATTAAATTCTTAGTACAGGTTTGGATCGTCAGAGCTCAGGTGCCTCACTCTGGGGAGGAGATTGGGCGTTTGCTACAATTGGTATACCATCTATAGGGTGCCGCACTAATAGGTTTTCCAGTTCCTGTGGAATGTGCTAAGTCTGCAATGGTAAATACCAATCCTCAGTCCCATTGGAACAAGAAAAAATATTTTATCATAATTTTGGATTTTGTTCATCATCTTACCTATAACTTCTGCCTTCAGCATGGCAGCCAATGAATTTCTAAAAGCTTGCACATTGGCATCCGGGGCGGGGTTTGCAGCATCTTCTTGCACTGCTCTTTGCGCAGCCCTGGCAGAACGAGGGCGGCTCGAAGAACTTTCTTCGTATTTCTGAAGTAATTTCTCCCTTTCTTGTTTCTTCAAAGCCACAAGCTTCTCCCGTTGTTGGCGGAGATATTCTTGGCGACGTCTGATTTCTTCCGGCGATACCTTAAAACAGAAATGTAAAGATGCATGCATGAGTCTTTGGCAGTTCGGAAGAGATGAGATACTAGAATAAAAATTTTACGTCTGAAAACCGTGATTTAAGTTTATGTGGTCTTGTGTATTTAGCATGCATTTTCAATAAAAAAATATAGCAATAGGTTATCATTAAAATTCTTGTGTCTACCGGCCATTTTGAGTTCGTGAACATAATGTTGGCTCGGTGGCTTGGAGGTAGTCTACTCGCCTTGTAAACCTAAGGTTTTTGGTTCTATCTCACCTGCAGTTGATAGATCTTCTGGATGCGGAAACCGTAGGCATGCGTGCCGTATGATTATGCGGCATGTAAAACATCCCTTGAGTATCAATGTGACTTTGGTACTCTCGGCAATATTAAATAACGTCGATATTTAGCATCCAACGAGAGCTTGAGTTGAATAAATGAAAGTGTCAAAAATTTGGTAGTGGGGCCACCAATGAAACGGCTCTCAAACTTTGGAATTTGCAGTGTCTGCAAAGGCTTAGCTGCCAAAATACAGACCATTTGAGAGGAAAAAAAATCAATGGTACTTCTATATTTTCATGTTCAAGTTGTGACGGATCTATACGGTTCCTTCCACAAACCCCTTGGGGATTCTTTTTGGGACATCATTTTTTCAACCAACTTTCTCCGAGGACAGGAAACGGGATTATGAAAATTAAGTTTAATATATATATTCTGTATTCGCGAGTTTTGAGAGTTAGTGAAGTGAGAATTGAAGGTTAGTGAAGTGAGAGTAGATTGGATGTGAAGTGAATAGCTGAGAAGCTAGCAAACCGGCAGTAGTACGTATACGTAAACAGTGTTCGACGCGAGAAGTTGGAATATTCGGAAAGCGCTTAGTTCCACTGTTGGAGAATTATTTAAGGCCACGTCTATAAAAGAATAAAGGATTGCAAGAGTTCAGGTACTGTGATCTTATTTCAAGTAGAGAGATAAATTATTAGCGTGCTTCTAAATTAAAACAAGCTTTGTAGAAGTTATCGTAAGGATAGATTTGCATGATCGTATACATTATCCCCGCGCTATCTTGTCTCACCTTCGTCCTCTAATTGATCAGATTTATGTTAATTAGAGTGTTATTTGTGTCTGTGTTGAATATAGAGATAAATAAATAATTGAAGTTCATCATGTCGTCTGATCATTTAGTTCCTTCCGCACATCTAGCCGGGTCACAGGGAATAAGGAATGTAAATTCCTTATAAAGTCTTGACTAGTATGTCGATTTGAATGCACTGAAGAGCATCCAAAAGAGCCAAAAAATAACAAAGTAACTCTGGAATTACATTTTACCTCCAATAATTTAAAATTATTTTGTGAAAAATCTGAAAACCCACAAACAATACTAAAAATGCACGTAAAAATATATTTGGAGTTTCAGAGAAACATTCGTTATCTTTTACTTTTCGGATTCATGTTATTGTATTCCATTCTATGATGGTAATTAATGGTCTCGAATTTTCGTCGTTCTCGAGTCTTGCGTTCGAGTCCTTGTGCAACTAAAAACATGCCACGTAAGTGGCGTTATGGAGAATATTAGGTCCCCCCTTCCCCTGCAAAGTAAGGTTTTGGACCTCAATGATCTTACAACGGATAGCAAAACCATAAGTTTTGGGCCCCCTACACTCCTGCCCCCCCCCCCAATGAAGGGATGTACGTTGCCCCATTGCACGTAAAGTCGTTAATGCATGTACAAAAAATTTTACTAGGCTCAAAATCATCACATTGGCGTGGTGTTGAAATCTGAAGAGTTGGGTGGCATCTGAAATATCATCCTCATCACTTGATTGAAGTCCAAAATTACAATATTTGTTTTTAACGCCTTTTTTACAAGCTTCACTTGTACGTAACGGAATCTTTGAACTCGATTTTTACCCACTTTAAAAGGACAGACTCTCACTTGTCCAGGACCAAAGACAATACAATAATTTAATAATTTTGTTCCATTGTCCTGATCAGGATTAACGGTTTCCCATTTCCAGATCCCATCCTGCACTTGGCGACTAATTTCAGATCCCATTTCCAGATTTGGCAACTGAAAGATTTAAGTTACAACTTAGTTATATGAACCATAAAAGGGTGTTTTTTAGTTTGTTTTAATATATAACTATGTATGTATATTAGTGGTGGGCAAGCTTTTTTAATGAGGGGCCACAAAGTTTAAGAAATTCTAGAGGAGGGCAAGAATTATAGAAAAAATGCATTTTGTGTTAAAAAGCTTTCAATCATAATGTTATAAAAATATTACAGTATTACACACAAATGTTACAAATTACTTTTTACCTTAAATAATATTTCTTTTAACTCTTCTTCGAAGGCCCTTACATGTTAGACGTTTTAGACACATGGAATTGTTTTTGATTTTCCATAATATTTTCCAAAGCAGGTTCAAGTTCTGACGAAGCAACTTTCAGCAGTGCGAAAAGGTATTCATCAGTCAATCAGTTTCTGATTGAGTTTTTCTGCAATTTCATGGTCGAAAAAGTCTGTTCGCACACAAAAGACGACGCAAACATTGCCATAATTTTCTGGGCGTGAGCAATCATCTTTGGGAATTCAGCTTTCGTCAGTGCTCTATAAAAATCTAGTTTTGTGGTGAGCAAGATTAAAATCTTTAAATACCGTCACTGCTTCATAACAAATAAGACATATTGGTTTACTGTTGTAATCCGTAAAAAAATATTTCAAAGTCCACTCTTCTTTAAACAAACGATACTCGGAATTGACTTTTCTTTTCTTATACTCCATTATCTTAAAAGGGGTGTTTTTTCCCCAAAAATTTATGAATGTAAGGCGTTACGCGAACAAGAGACAAAATTAACGTAAAACATGCGGATCGGTCAGTGACAGCTGGCGAGTGGCGACTGACTGCCCGCGCCTCTCATTTAACCACGTTTTGCACACCATATTATGCAACACATGAACTACGCGGCTAGTTGAGCTTCTTCTGTAGGCTATGCATCTATTATTCTACTAAGTAAAATCCACCTTAAACTTCTTGATTGTCAAAAGGTAATTGTAGTGGCCATATACTATCCATGTCGATAAACTCTCGGCGGGCCGGATTAAATACTTTCGCGGGCCAGAGTTGGCCCGCGGGCCGTACTTTGCCCATCACTGATGTATATTATGAATGTACCACGTAATTTATTGGAATGTAATTTGCATTACGTATTTGTAATACATAAATGTAATTTGTATAACGTAAATTTACTGTATACTTCAGAAAAAAAGGTAAACTAAGATTTTGTTCAATAAAGATTGAACGCGAGGGTACTTGTTTCCCGGGGGACCGGTTGGTAGCTCTATATCCCTTTAGGATGAGCTCGATTTCCTTGAGCATTTTGTCAATAGTTCTAACGTTGCTTCAGAGTTCATTGTTAATAAACAATCAATTCATTCAATATATTATTGAGGACATGAAGAGGTCAACAGAAATTCCATAGGTGTCACGAATTGAACAAATATTCATATCATAACAACGAGATTTATCTAAAATATATTCACAAAGCTGTAAGAAGTTTATAATAATAAAATGAAACAACTCAACTTGTATTGAAGCGATTTTATAACGAAAAGGATTTCTGGTTTTGTGTGAATGGCAACAGTGTGATGTAAATAAATAAAACGAAGATTTAGAATGTCGAGTTTTGTGTGGTTGTGAATTATTTTAACTCATCTGTTATGTTATACAGTGAACGAAACAATAGGATTAACATTATGTTCATGAGCTCAAAATGGCTGGAAGACGAAAACGTTAATAATATAATCTTTAGACTTCCTTTAATCGGCCATTTTAGATTCCCGTCCACTATTAGGAACATAAATTACTCTTGCTCAAATCTCGACTATTATATTTCATTTCCTACATCTTTTTGCACTAATCTGTGCATCCCAAGGGATATGCGTCTTTATACACACACACAAAAAATCAAAATAATGAAAAAGTAATTTGTTATTCTAAATAAAAATAACACTTCGCTTTAAAAACGAATTTATTAAGGTAAAACGAAGTAGGCCATTAACAGAATTTCCCTGCCATCTAATGGCTACTCTCTCGTCAATAAAACGAAAAAGAAAACAATCCAAAAAAAAGAACGTTAATTATTGTTTAGTAAAATTGAATCTTCTCATTGGACGATTGAGAATTATTCGAAGACATAACATTTGAAAGCAGACAGGGTAAGAGTGAAAAAGAAAAAAAAAAGATGCTTTTTTTCATATCTAACTGAATCTCCTATAGCGACCTTGAAATGATCAAAATCGAGCATTACTCCAAATACCCCTGTACTTTCCCAATGCTTCTTTCGTAAAACTCATAATACAGGGGTGGGCAACATGTTTTGGTTCGCAGGCCACATTGTGGAAGCGGAGGGGCTGCACCTTTTTGAAATGATTGTATTCATTTTCAAAAAATAATAAATATAAAAAAAATGAATTAGTAGTAGTTTTTTTCAAATTTTTTTGTGCTAATTTTACATTACCAATGTCTGCAAGCCCATTTCATTTGAGAATCAGTTTAATGAAACAAATATATCCCCCCCCCCCTTGTCACACTTTCTCCCATTTTTTTTTAAAATCAGGAGATGACCTGTTGAAATTCTCATCATAACCAATAAGTTAATGTCAGTGCATCTCTATTTACTCGTGATCTTCATGCTAAAAAAAAAAAACTTTGCTCACAAATATACTATGTCGACTAAATAAATAAATATTTCCCAGTGATTTTCTTCAAGCATGCAAATTTCTCAGCTGACAAAGATTTGTAAAAGTCAATTAATGTCATAGCATTGAAACATTTCCTTCACACAGTAATCTGACTACAAGTCAATAAGTTCAAGCTATAACTTCTCACAGGTGCTGTATCAATATCAACAGTAATGGAATAATGGAACAAATTGAATACAAGCTCAGTTTTTTTTAAAAAAATCCTGAGATCTTATGACCTCGTTTTCCAAACTCAGTAGATGATGATCTCTTTGTAGAAACGCTTTTAGGTATTTCATTTTCCTAAAAAAGGAGTTTTGTTTCCTAATAGTGAAAAATTTAAGACGAATCTGCGATCGTGCACCAGAAAGAAATCTGGAATCAAAGTGCATTTTTTTTTCTTGGGACGGGCAGCAAAAAGACTCTTAATCGGTTGTTATTTGCCCGTCCTTGCCCTATGCTTATTCTGAAGATCTCATAGCACTTTCTGCGAAAAACTTGTGATGACTTTTGGCATCTAGTAACTGAAGCGCGTTAAAATGAATATGTATAAAACGAGAGTAGTGTTTGTATTAATTTAGTAGTTTATGAAAATATACTCTAAAAATGTAGATTAACTTTTCGTTGCTGATTATCTGTCAAGGCAGAATGCACTACAGCAAGACATAACTCAAACTCTAAAATAACAATTTTATATGAATTCTTATAAGCTTAATGTTAAGGAAACAGTTACTATAAAATAGCTAATTATTTTTCTCTGACAGATATAATGCATTACTCGACCAAACGATTTTTTATTATAAGAAAGTGACAAAATGGAATTTTCAGTAAAATAAATGTAACAAATATAATAATTTTTGCTATACTTTAAATTAATATTACAAATTTAACACTCTTTTTGTTTAGATGGAACATGTACAAAATAAAATATTTAATCTTGGGCCAACTTAAGTGTTTACTAGATTTGTAGTAGCGGTGTGCGTAAACTTTTCTTAATTACTTAAATTGATTAAATTCGAAAATGTTCTGTTCTTTTCTAGATCGTGCAATTTCTACTGTGCTGAAAATCAAAAATAGTGGATTGTAAATACAGACTGATTATTCTATAATAATATACAGCCAACTCTTTTTTTTTTAAACTAATTTTTTGTTCTAGCATAAATCTTAGCGACTTGAGAAACAAACAAAAACAGCTGCTAATACCAAACTTTGTAACAAAAGAAAAGAAAAAAAGAGATGCCATTCATAACCAGCGAAATTCTTTTTGAATCAAAGCTGATAATTTTGCTAGAAACATCTTACACATTTACCGATTATAGCATTTTTGATCCAGTTCGTAATAAACGGGATCGTGATGAATAGCTGTTAATTAGTATTTTTATTCTAATTTCAATTCTGAATTTTTATATGTACGTAATGTGTACTTCTAGATTGAATTTTCACCGAATACTAATTAATTATTTATTTGTAATAAAAAAGAATTTTTTTATTTTATAAATATGTAACATGGATTTCATTATTACTTTTTTTGCATGGTTATTTGGGAAAATATTTAGAGTGTTTTCATCTCTCACGATTTCTGGAAGTTGTGAAAATATTCCCAAATTTACAATATATTGCATGCATTTTTTACACGATTTTCTTCGCACGGTTTTCTAAGAAACGTATCTACCTTGTAAAAAAAGAAGTGGGTGTATTTATTATTTTTCACTTACTTCAGTCATTTTGGTTATTTCCAAGGGAGCGGTCACTTCAGTATTCGGCGAAGCTTTTAAAGAAGATTCCAGAGCCTTTAAGAGATAAAAGGAAATTAATGTAATTAAAAAATATTTATTTAGAATACATTGTTTTTACACCATGTTAAATAACATTCTATTTTCATACTCTGTACATTTTAAATTATAAAAGAACATGGGATAATATGTACCTTAAGATCTAATTCTGAGGTGACCAATTTTTTTACAAAGAAAAGGAGGACGAAAATTTTAAGATAAATAGAAACATTTTATATTAATTCAAACAAAAAGAGATAAATTACGCTTGAATTCTTTTAACTATTTACTTAAACGAGTATTTTTCCATTGAATCAATTTTTTTGTCAGTGTATAATTTTCTAATACATCGGAGATTTCGGAGCAAGAAATATCCTTCATATTGAACTTTACGGTAAGTGCTACAGCTAAAGTAACAACTTTCAATCTTGATTAAAAATCATTACCAATTAAAAAACTCTTTCAACTGCTATATTAGTTCCAGGGAAGCACAACGCTAAATCAACACAAACAAATAAATTTTCATATGGAATGAGTTCATTTCTGAAATAGTAAAATGTTTCCACCTATCTTTTAACAATTTCAACTGGCTTATTTTCCCGTTGTTCTAATTTATCAGAATTTAAATAAACTTTTTCAGTCTTCAAATTTCTTCAAACAGACAATTGTCTTCGATTTTAATAAGAGGCATTTCATTCAATAACAACTCAACACAATTTTCTATATCTAACCAATTTACTTTCGATGAAGTCAAAAAACACCATTGAAAACTTATTTCCTGTTATATTTGTTTAAAAAAACAATTCGACATATTGGAAACATGTCTGGTAAATTTTTCCGTTACGATTCCTGATTTGATTCTTCTAAATCTGACAATTTTCTTTTTATTATTAAAGAAATAAATTTTTCTTCAAATCGTGTTTTTTTAAAATTTTTTTTATCGAAGCATACAAAATAAGACTAACTTTTGTAGCTGAGATATGTTCACCATCAATCTTTTGAATCGTTTTGTGGAACATAGATGCTTGATTATGTACGAAATGCATTAATATCTCCGACAATTTATACTGTGTCGTTAGGCCTGGCATCTTGGAATGCAGAGATTAACAGATTAGTTTTAAAACATTGAAAAGGAGGACAAGTAGGAGGACACTTTTCGAGGAAGGACAGAACCTATAAAAGGAGGACTGCCCTCCCTAAAGGAGCACTATTGGTCACCTTAAAAATAAGAAATTCAAGTGTGAATGTGAAAAATAACTTTTTTTTCGAATCCAGTCTCAATTTCATAAAAAAAAATGAGTAGAGAAATAAGTTTATTTTGAACGATATCGTGGATTTATCAAACCCTTAGTAACAACTTGTTGTGAATCGAATCATATCAAAAAGTTATTTTTGAAAATATATTTTACTCTCCGAAACAGATTAATGCGTAATGTTAAATGCTATAAATCAATGGAATGTGGTAGTCCAGATTTTATATACTAACTGAAGGCTGCCACATAAATTCAGTTTTTAATCCTTCATGAATGAAAAATGTTATTCTTGAATAATGGCACCAAAAGGTTCGCGCTAATCTGTCTAGACTTGTAAATAATGTCTATCTCTTCTGAGGGTTCAGAAATCAAATTTACTTTTGTAAAAAAAAGAAATAGAAGCGGAGCGAATATTAAATCTTGAATAGAATGATAACATTGGATTTATTGTTATTATTTTGAATGTATTTCAAACGGAATATTCTTTTGTTTTTTTAATTATTATTTATTATCTAGAGTGAAGTTATAAAAGTGAACTAAATAAACTTTTAATCGTTTGAATACAGTAGCCATTGGTTTTTGCAAAAACATGTGTATTTTGTGTAAGAGAGTGGTTATGTACATATATTTCTGCAATATTAAAGTGTGTTTATTTAAAGTAATTATTTCTTGTTATATATACGAATATTTACAAATAATTTTACAGGTGCTTAAAAAAAATTGTATGGTTTTATATTACACAGAAAAAGTTCATAGCAAAAGTATATTTTGTGATTGTTCTAGAAGGGTAACTTGGAAATTGTTTCTTAACAGTTATTTTGAAATTGCATTTTGATATATTAGAATTTTGTGAATATATTATGCCACCATCCAATTTGTGATGTGCTTGGTCGAATTACAGACGTTTGACATCATTTTCTGCGGACAGCAACGATGTTCACACAAGCTTTAATCGGTCATACAATGTAAAATAATTACGGCGAACATTACGCTCAGAGATACTTGAGACTCTGCACTGTTATTAACATGCTTATTCAACTCCTACTATTAGTTCACAATCTCCCTATATATGTGTGTGTAATAATTCTCCCACTCTAGTATCCTTTTAATTAACTACTTTTAAATATTTTTTATTATTTGGTTCAAGACTAACGCGTTAATCTTAATCTTAATCGAATTGTCACATTGCATCAGAAAAATTGCTCCCGCTCGTTTCCAACCAATTACGGCTCCCGTTAGAAAGGAGTCATGCGACAGCCAGTATATAAGTGAAACTTCTTTTGTGTTCGCTCTCTTTGTCTTCGTCCTGCGAAATGTTGCGGCTGCTTATCGCTTATGCTATGTGTGTGTGTGCGCATCCCATTTACCTAATTATTCTAAATGATGTAAAACTTCATATGTCTGTGACCATGAATAAAAGAAGATTAAAAGTAATTCAGAAGAAGTTCTCTTTTTATCAAGAAACAACCAACATAAATAACCATAGGCAACTCTCTATATAAAGAACCAACACAGATAAACACCGGCTAACGCTACAAATAACTCGCCAGATTTACTACATACATATATATCTTGTTCAAATTTTCAGTCGTTTGTAAAATACTTTCTATTAATCCATTTAAGTTCAAATACATTTTTTAAAACTTGTAGTGGATAGCACATAATATTAATACAATTTTTTCAAATATTAATTTATCAGTTAAACTTAATTAATGAATAAATAGTAATAAACAAAAATAATAGTCCAACTGCATATATAAAAAAGAAAAACTTCTCGTTGTGTCGCTGTAGCGCAATGGATAGCGCGTTGGACTTCTAATCCAAAGGTCGTGGGTTCGAATTCTACCTGGGAATTCCTAATTTCTGATAATGCGAATAAATAGTAACAAACAAAAATAATAGGCCCTCACCATACATAGAAAGGAAAATCGTTTTCTATTTTGCCACTTCACGTTGCGATTCTGTCATATGGATAAACATAGTTATATTAATTGTAATTTAAATTATTAATTATCTCCATTTTTAAACTATTAGACGCACAGTCATTAAATTTGATTAATAGGTCCCTTTCATAGAGTAGAGATCAGCTACAAAATGGGTTTTGTGAAAATAGCTCCCCCCCCAAATGGCACGGAAGGGGGCTTAAGGGTTGTTATAGATAATTATTTCCATTTTTAAACTATTAGACGCAAAGTCTTGAAATTTGATAACCCTTTCATAGAGTAGAGAACCGCTACAAATATATAAATATACAGTACATATTTATAAAGCATCATGAAATACCCAGTGTGAAGCGGGTGGGTAACGGCTAGTATATA
>BMAO01035293.1:0-47020 GCA_019973975.1 Trichonephila clavata
TATCACATCGGTGTGCTTCGTTCAGTTACGTATTGCTATCATATTGTTGAAATATTTATTCTGAGTGTACACATACATATACATAAAATAAACAGAATATAAGTGAAATTTATGAAATTTTTATAATACCTATCTAATCCATGTATAGTCAACTCCATCCTTGTTGTACCCAGAACAGATTATGTTTTAATTATAATATATTGGATTATTATTGTAAATATGGGAAGTGTGTAAAAATTACCTTAATAAACAACTTTTAATTTTTATCAAATCATCTTTGAGGTTACACAAGTGAGTGAAAATGCCTTTCAAACAGTGTTGACTTTCAAATAAATTACATGTTAGGATATGAGAGTCATCTAAATTATTTACTGCAAATTTATAGATGGCTGGTTCTGAAAGAATTTTGAAGTTTTCTCATTAGGTAAAATTTTACAAAGGTTGTTCATAATTATATAGTTTTCAAGTGACTATCTACAAAATTTAGCATAACACATGTAGTGATATGATACACCTGTAATTATTTAGAACATAAGGATAGAGCTACAATGTAGAACTAATGGTCTTTAGCAGAGAGTGCAAATGTATGAAATTCTTAAATTAATTTTATCCATAAAATATTTTTAAAATTCAGAGCTATATCAAAATTTAAAACAAATTATGAGTGGAAACATTAAAATCAGATTTGTACTAACAAGCAGAGAGTAAGTGGTAC
This sequence comes from Trichonephila clavata, assembly GCA_019973975.1. NCBI lineage: Eukaryota > Metazoa > Arthropoda > Arachnida > Araneae > Nephilidae > Trichonephila > Trichonephila clavata. The sequence continues at coordinate 716 of BMAO01035293.1, forward strand.
AAATTAAAATAACATTTATAATTTAGAAACAAGATAAAGATTTAAAAATACAATTTTATAAATGTGCACGATCTACCCTAGATTTCACATTTATAAAACAGTTAAAAATACCACACATTGGAACAATATATACAGGAACTAATTTGCTATCAGTACACTACATTAAACATCTTTTAGAGTGGTTTTGAAATCGCTACAAAATTTTGGCATCAATAGTATTTACAATCAATTGATGGTCTCCCACTAAGAACTCAACACGACAATAATTTAAAAGAATAGGCCTTCTAAGCAAAGAATTACATTAAACAAAATCATAAGTACTTTTTATAGAAAACCAATTAGAAAATATGAATGCCAAGTTTAAAGAAATAGAACAAAAGGTATTTAGAAATCTTAAAGAAAAAGCAGAAAAATAAAATTAGAACTGGAAAAATAATAACTGCATATAAAGGTGATTGCTCAATATCAATTGTTATAATTTCTTACTAGTTCTAATCAAAATGCAGAGTTAGTGTAAAATGTAGTAGGACCCCACGCCTTTACGATGACATTAATTTCTAGTTAATCATTTATTCTTATATTAAGATTTATTTCTTACTTTTAGTTTGATAAAAGCATGTTTCTTAAAACTATAATTTAGATTAATTGTGCTTCAAATGCGTCAGACTGAACAAATTACATTATCTAACAGGCAAATCTAATAATAACACACCAAGTTGGCAGCCTGATTGGTAATTGCGTCTTATTGCAGCCTATTAGCGATATTATATGAAATGAAGCACCACAGCCAATTCAGTGTGTACTACACATAGGAAATCAGGTGTAGCTCAGCGAGTTATTTAGAGTCAGCGATTGTCGCAAAAATACACAACTACTCTCCGAGTTCCTGTGTGTTAGATGTGCTGAATTAGCAAACAGGTGCTGTTTCATAATGTCACCAATTGGTTGTGATAATACGTAAGTACCAAGTTATGTTTTTCACTTGTGTACAACATACCTACATACAGGAGTTTTTGTACCCAAGCTGTATTAAAATTTGGTACTTTCATAATGTACAACCATATTGGTGAAATTATATGTAATACAACTACATGGTAGTCAATCTGGCGCATGACATGCAAAATCAGGGTCACCAACTTGGCGTTATCTTGAACATTGGCATTTATTGTGAAGTAATATGTATCGTAAAATCTGGTGTATGTGCACACTTTTAACACAAAAAATAAGATTGAATTTTATGCGTGCACGTTATATACCAGGTATAAAAATAAGAGCTTTAAAAAATGTGAGCACAGGAAAAAAAATTAGATTTCTACATAGATCAAAATAATGGTTATTTAAAAGAAATGGCATTCCTTATGAACTTAAAGGGTTGCACTTCTAGATGTATACTATTTTTTACTAAAGCTTAGAATAAATGACTTTCAAACTTTAAGAGCATGACTCGCATACATCTCAGGTTTCTTCATGAAATTGGGGGTGCACATTTTCAGCAAATAAACATAAAAATTAAAAATTGCTACTTGAAAGTATAAGTGCATGTAATACGATAGTATACATGATATGCCAGATTTTATGGTAAAAACATAATTTTTCTCTACTTTTCTTTAATGAGTAAAAGCATAAAATATATTTATATTGGGTTAAATATAAAGAATCTGATATTTTCATCCAAATAAACAAAACACTATAGTCACAATAAAGGAACCATAAAATAAATGTAATGAAATAATTTCTTTATGAGAATTTTTAAGACATTTTCCATAAGTTTACCAATAAGGTAGAAAAGTTCTTTAAAATCTACAAGAAATTAGTCTCTTAAAAAGATTACTAATTGAAAACAAAAATTTATTTTGTAGGCTTGCCTTTTTCAAGACATGCAAGCTATTTTAAAGTTCAATATGAAAATAAAACTATTCCAATGTAGCAAAGGAATACTTAAATTATTATTTGCCTATAAGCAAGTGCCCAAAAAATCAACAATGTGACTTATTATGAATCAAGTAAATTTCATTAAGATATGTGACTACCCAAAATTCGCAGTTTTGGTGAAAATTTTCAAAAATTACTTTTGTGTTTTTATTTTAAAGACTATACATTTAAGATTCCAAAAACACTCTATTTTTGTTTCTATGATATCTAGAAGCAAAGTTATAGCCTAATTAGTAAACTGGAATTGGAGTTAACAAAACCGGATGCTGATCCCTACACAAAATATTTTTAAGATATTGAATTTAAATTTTCAGAACATGTATTATTTAGTTCTGTGTTATGAATCAAACTCTAATCTCTGTGTATATACAGTGAACCCAAAAAGTATTCGTACACTTGCAATTTCCTATAAAATTTATTGTTTCCGACTAATAAAAATTAATATTTTGGAATTGTAATTTTTTTATATCTGTAACTTGTTCTTGATGGAATGACATAATTATTTTTTTAAAAATTGTATAACTATTATTTTTAAAAATTCATAATCAAAAAGCTCCTGAAAAATTACGCCACTAAAGTCTTAGAACACTTAACAAAAATCTCAACATAGCTTTAAATATTGTATTTCTTTCTTAATTTAGAACTTAATAGGATATCTTTTAGTGTCCACAACAACTTTTGGACATCTTGATATAGATTTATTGAGTTTTTGTAATTTCTGCATTGATTTTCCTCCATGCTTCTGTGATTATTGTTTTTACTTCCCATTATGTGTTTATATGTCATGTTTTCTTTTTATTTTAAATCTAGTTCTCCCCAAATATGCTCTGCTGGGCTAAATAAATTGATTGAGGAGGTGTTTTCAAACTTTTGGGTACAGGTATAGAGACACGAGCAGTGTACATTGAGAGCAGTTCGCTTGGCGTCATTATCCTGTTAAAAAATGAAGTCGTCTGAAATATCCAAATTTTGAGAGGATAATTTAAAATTTCTTTTTAAAATATTTAAATAGAGCTCATGATTCTCAATACCATCAAAAAATACCAAATTACCTAATTCCTGAAGCCTATTTACACCCCCCCCCTCCCCCGCAAGAACACCTCTGTGTTGAATCATGGAGGTGGAGGAGCTCTTGTTCCACATAAATTCACTGGATTAAATGCCTCATTTTTTCCTTTAAAACTATTATATGCCCATCAGAACCAAAAATGTTGAATTTCTGTCATCCCAATCACTTTCCTGTCAATTTTGAATTTTCTGAAACTTAAGTCACAAGAATCTAGTTGGATGAATAAACCAAGGAAGTGGAAGTGTTCTTGCGTGGGGGCGTAAATCAGCCACAGAATTAGGTAATTTTTGATGGTATTGAGAATCATGAGCTCTAGTCAAATATTTTAAAGAGAAATTTTAAATTGTCTGTCCAAAATTTGATATTGAACACGACTTCATATTTTAACAGGATAATGATGCCAAGCGTACTGCTCTCAATGTACACCGCTGGTGTCTTTATACCTGTACCCAAAAGTTTGAAAACACCTCCTCAATCAATTTATTTAGCCCAGCAGAGCATATTTGGGGAGAACTAGATTTAAAATAAAAAGAAAACATGACATATAAACACATAATGGGAAGTAAAAACAATAATCACAGAAGCATGGAGGAAAATCAATGCAGAAATTACAAAAACTCAATAAATCTATATCAAGATGTCCAAAAGTTGTTGTGGACACTAAAAGATATCCTATTAAGTTCTAAATTAAGAAAGAAATACAATATTTAAAGCTATGTTGAGATTTTTGTTAAGTGTTCTAAGACTTTAGTGGCGTAATTTTTCAGGAGCTTTTTGATTATTAATTTTTAAAAATAATAGTTATGCTATTTTTAAAAAAATAATTATGTCATTCCATTAAGAACAAGTTGCAGATATCATAAAAAAATTACAATTTCTATACATTAATTTTTATTAGTCGAAATCATTAAATTTTATAGGAAACTGCAAGTGTACGAACACTTTTGGGGTTCACTGTATTTATGTACTTCATTGCATTTAAATGTAAAAAATATCATTAATTTTTTTAAAAAAATCGCGCTTTTGCATAAAATTTGGCATATTTAAAAAACTTTTAAAAGTAATACATATCTTTTAATTCCTAATATATAAAGATGTTCCATTATTTATGTACTGTATAAATATTATTTGAATACATTCATTAGAATTTTGTGTAAAAGATCCTAATTGCAATTTTTCATGAAAATTTTACTAAACTCGACAATTTTTATAATCTATAAAACTCTCCAGAAAACAGCAAAAGGGTTGAAAATTAGTTAAACATGAAGCTAAAGAGTTTGAGCTATAAATATGGTGAGTTTAAGAAATGTACAACTAGTAGAACATTTTTCATATTGTATTTAAATCTTTAAAAGCATTGTCTGAGAAACTATGTTTTTTGGCTTCACGGTAAAGTTCACAAATGGATTTCTTTTTAAGACATTGAATTAACATTTTAAGAAAACTTTTATTTTATTTTATTTGTATTATAGACTATAATCTCTGTGTATGTATTTATGCATTTTATTGCACATACAATTTGTGAGAAAAAACATGCTTTTTTTTTAAAAATTGACCAATTTCAAAAAAATAATGTAAATCTTATCGCTTTAGGCATAGATAATGATGTTTTTTGTGTGCAGTTTTAATATTATTTGAATATATTAATTAGAATTTTCAATACAAGGTTTACTGTAACTGCAATTTTTAACTAAAAATTCCCAATCTATCCAAAATAATTTAAAATTTTGTGGAATTGTATTTTAATTCCTGACTCAAGTGTAGTATAGGGGAGAGGGCCCTTTCGATTTTTATATAGATATTATTGGTTAGATAACGAATTCATTCTGGCTTCGGGAAACCTATTGCTAAGTGAAGTAGCTTGGCGATCGATTTTGGTCACCAAAAAAATTTGACATCGCCAAGTATCTATACTACACTTGAACCTTAATTCCTAGTTCTATGCACACCCTTTTTAAAGAAAAAAGTGTTTTTTTAGTTGAAAATTTATTTTTCAATAAAATGCTCCAAACGTAGCCACATACCTGTTAAATTTGTTTTTTAAGTAATCTGCCAAAAAAGGGCAGATAATCACATTTTTTCGCTAAATTCCTATAAAAGCCTTACAAAATCAAAACAATCTAGTACTCATGTGTTCGTCCGCGGGTAGCGTGGTAGAAACGAAAAATAGTTCGGAAGATTTATGAGAACTAAATTTGTTGTTGAACCCCAATCTTTAAAATATGTAGCCAGTATATATTAAAAAAACTTTTTTAATCCTGAATATCTTTTTAATTTGTTTGATAGTGTTAATTAACCATTTTTTGAAATTTTGAGTACATGTAATGTCTCATATTTGTAAAGGCATGTGTTCAAATCTGATATAAACAAACTCATTTCAAATTGAGCATGTCCATGTAGTCATTTTTGAGTATTTCTTTTTTCTCCGTGAAATTAAGAGAATTATTTGAGGATCATGTCAATATAATGAAAACGCTCTTTCTTTATAAAATTATAAGAGCTTTTTGTTCTAAATTATATCGTGTTTGAAAAGATTAAAAAAAACTTTTGACTTTAAAAAAAAATTCAGTCATCAAATTTTCAGCCTCATTTTGCTCAAGAAATGAATACTAATTTCCACTTATCTTTTCATTGTTTATACTACACAGCTATTTTTGTGGCGAAGAAAGCTCTTTGTTTTACATTACTAATTGTTTTCTTAGATTCTTTATTTTCTTTTCGTGAAAATGTTTCATGCATCATTAAAGACAATTACTTCCACGTGAATGAGGAGACATAATGATATACCTAATTCGTTTTTTAAAAAGAAGTTTTAAGTGTATTCAGTGTTCATTCTGTAAACACCGATCATTCGGTTGTTCTATGTATGTATAATTTAGCAAATACAAACTTTTTAACAATTTGCTTTAATTGAAATTGAAAAAAAAAACATTTTGGAAGTCTTTCTTAACTTTAAAAACCTTTTTGATGTGAATTTAAGTTACGTTAAATATTATTACCAAGACATAATTTTTTATTTTTAATTCATAGATTTGATTTCTTAAGTAAGAAAGTCAATAAATTTATCATAAAAGTACAATTGGTCGTTGATAGAGGTTAATATAAATACAGTACATGCTCGGAAAATTTTCCAAAAAAAAAAATATTTAGTGTAACTGACAATCACTTGCAGCCCAATGCTCTCAACAAAAAATACTACCTTTCGGAAAAGAACTTTAAGGATTTTAATCTTTTGTGGGTTTTGTTTTATAAATTTTCTTTCCATCAACGTGTTTGAAATTTTAACTTTAATCTTAAATATGAGAATTAAGAATACTCATATTTTGGAATTAACGTTTCTTTCAACGTGTTTTACTTTAAGATTTATACCTTTTTAAAATAAATTATTTTGATAAATATTCAACTTATGTAAGTGATGGCATGTCGTTTTTATTTAAAATCTTAAAAAATAACACGAATTAAAATCTTAAGAAGAGTGCAGAATGATATATATAAAAAAATTGTATAGGGGATTGAAAAAAACTTGATGATTTTTAGAAGGGTATTGTTAATGTAAAAAGTAGTCGTAGGCTGCATCAAAATTTTTCTCAGGAAAGAATTGTAAGTAATACTAAAAAAGGTTTACAGAATAATATTTGTATACCAATGTTACATAGAATTTATAAAAAAATTTTCTATTCATTCTATTAAAATATATCAACAATAACACTTGTAGAACTTTTTTACTGTTTTAAAAATTTTAACAAGAGCGAAGTTTATAAAACTAATTTTAAATGCATTATATTTTTAAATAGTACATATAATCTGATCCTAAATTTTCTCGTTAAAGCTTTTAGTTTTATAAGTTTATAACCGAATTAGCACTGAAATATCTTGACCAATTTTAACTACACCGTAAGAAATAAATTAAATTCATTATTTCTTTCATTTCTTTTTAAAACAATAAATGGTATAACTATAGGAAGAAAATTCAAATTTAATTTAATGAATTTAACTCAACAAGCAAGAAATTGTTCAATGTTAATCGAAATAATACATTTTTCATGTATTTTAAAAAGCATCAGCAAACAGTTAATTTAATCTTTGAAAAAAAGGGCTTTAAGATACTAGATACAATAACAAACCAGAAAAGGAAGGAATTCTTCTGCGCAACATCGCAATATTAGTCCCAGCCATCTAAAACAGAAAAATGAAACAAAAATCGAGGGGAATATTTTTGAAGAGTGTTATTCATACTTTTTTTTTATTTGTGGATACTGCAGCAAGTATTTATTAAAATACAAATAAACACTATCAAAAATTTCTTATTATAAAATATAATAACTTAAATCTTAAAGATCAAATTTAAAAATCAATTTTCTAAAACATTGCTTTTTTCGTTTATTTGTGATGTCTTTCTATTTTAAACTGTGCTATTTTGTGAGTCGGCAAAAAACGTGTACTTCAATACGCCTTTTAAGAAAATGTTTCGGATACATAGAAAAACATAATATGATGGCGAAATAACAATTTGCTGTTACTGAGAGGAGTTCAAGTGGTTGCGGTCAAGCCATGAGTTCGAATCCTTGTGCCACTAATACCCGTCATATAGAGAGGCTTTGCACTTTAAATTTGTCAAGGAGTTTAAAGTTCCCAAGTTTCCATGATGTGGAAGTGTGGATAGTAGGGGCCTCACACACAGCTCCTCTTTATCATTTGATCGAGATTCAAAACCACGAGGTTCAGCACCAATAGTCTTAGGGGGTGCGACGTTAATATACAATGAATCCAGCCGCAAAGTTGAAATAATTCAAATGAATTAGAGTATATGGATGGGGAAGAGTTCTCTTATAAATGTTATAGCAATAAAAAAATTAGTATATAGAGAGTAAATTTTTAAGCTACGAATTCACCATTGTATTATGTTGTCACAAAAAAGTAAAATAGTAAAATATTACTAATACATAGAGAATAAATTAAACTATAAATAAGCCTTATTTTTCATTGGGTTTTATGCCTTTCTTTTTTATAAATAGGCTCTCAATATTCTTATAGCCATATAGTTCCCCTTCGAAAGTTAAATCTTCAATCATTTCTTGATTTAATAATTTATGCGCATTTTTGCAAAATGTCACATTACTTCTACCAAATTAAATAAAAACGTGTGGATTAATCATTCATGGGATGAAACTGTAAAATTTAGAAATTCTTTTCAAGCATTTAAAAGATCCATCTAAAAATTACCCCCATTACTTGGTGTGAATGATGAAAATTAAATTTTTGTGCGTTCTATTTATTAATTTCATGTTCCGTACATTAAAAAAATTAGACTCAGAAAATCTTTCTTCCTAAATGAGAATCTAATAACTCTCCATAAATCACCAGCTTTGATTTGCATATTTTCAAAGAACTTTATCATTAATGTGTTAAGACTGTTTTCACCAATTGTCAAAATGTCCTATCCTACCTTGAATCCGTTTACAGCCAGAAAACTGTTCCAATTTTTATATAAATTTGTGACGTTGCAACGCATATATCATTTTGTTATATAATATTCTAAAAAATTAGGAACATTTCCAAAAATGTGCATTTTTTCACTTGGATAGGATATGCCAAGTTTCAAACTTATTTAGCATTACAATATAAGAAATGAAACAATTTTCCCCCTAAAATATATTTAATCATATACAAATGAGAATAGTATTATATAATGTGTTATTCTCTAAAAAGTAGTGTTGAAATAAAATATTTATGCTTACGGAGAATTTTTATAACAGAAAGGGTTCCAATTTGGGCACTTCTAACTAATATAAAAAAATTATCTATGTCTATTATAATACTTATGCTTTTGTAATAAAAATTGTACTTTTAAAAGTTAGAAACATTATATATATATATATATATATATATATATAGTTTAGTGCGTAATTTTTCCCTTTATTATACAACAAAAACACGATTTGGCTTTGAAGTACGAAAGCAAAATGTGGAATATATTTTTCGGAGATGTCTGAAAATATAAAGCAAAAATTTTAAACAATTCCGAAGGAAAAAAATTCTTTATTTAAACATTTAAATTTTAATGATTCATTATTGTAAACGAAGTTTCTAATAACTCTACTGGTTTACTTCAGACAAAACCTACGCTTAAATGAACAGTATATCTGTGCGATTGACGAAAAAAAATGTTGAAATTCGACGAATGCATACAAAAAATTAGATTTGTGTTTTAAAAAAAACTCTGGAAGTGATGGAATACAGTACATTTTATGGAATACATTAAACTGACACAGTACTGAGTGCAAAAAATGTTTTGTTTGTTTATTTTTTTAAGAAAACGAGGGGAAAAAAGGAAGGATATGCGAAATTAACGGTTGTCTTCAGAAATTCAGTGGATGGGGCCTTATGTGTAGTCGTCCTACATCTGTGTCAAAAAGATAAAGCGGAAAGAAAAAAGTATTGCATTAGTAAGCCAAACAACAAAACACAATACAAAAAAAAAAATTGAACTGCAAACAAATTACAAAATATCATCGGTCTCCTTAAATTATTCTAAATTATCACTTAATAAATTTGATCTTATTACAATGAATTTATAATTTAAATAGCTATGCAGTATTTATTCAAGGTAAAACATATTCAATACAATAAATCCACAATTTTATCAGCGTTATTTCTTCAAACAAAAAAAACCACTATATTTTTTTTCCATTTACCATATTACGGATTTTTCGCCGAAACCTATTTTATATTTATAATTAAGTCATCCTTTCAATCATGGTAGATTATATAAAACTTTTATTGTGTACATTCAGCATGACTTTTTAATTTTTAGTTTGATTAAAATAAAGTTTTCTTTGATAAAAATGATTAAAAATAGTACCTTCTTCGAAAAGAAATGCTTTTGATAATAATCATTTAACACGATTTGAAAATTTACCTAAAGCTTTCTAATCTATACACCTTTTTGAAATGCATTTTTATCCTTTATTGTTACTATTTGATAATCCAGAATCCTTAGATATGAATAGTTTTAACATTTATATTAAACAAGAATTGCTACTTTTTCTGTCGAAATATAAGTTTTTTTTTCTAATGAGGTTTCGCATTGGTATTTTAACCTTTGCAGAACTAGTACATTCCCCGGGAGCTGGTATCAGTTTTTAGCGCTACACCATATAGGCGATATCAATTACCGCAAGTATTTTGAGACCCAGTTTCCTCTCCAGAGGAAAGCCCCTGAGCTCTTGACAATACGAACCAGTACTAAGATTTAATTTTGCCGAGAGCATCCAAGCCAAACAGACACTCTAGGGATCTTTTAGAAGCCCTATAATCAGACGACATGGCTGTTGTCGATGTTTTGCATCATGAAAATCCATCGACTTGGGCCAGGGTCGAACCCGCAACCTTAGGTGGAGAAGACCAGCGACAAACCTTCGCATAAACGTGTGTGATGGATGAATTACAAGAAACTAAATCTCTAAGTTGAAACAAAATGAATAACAAATTTCTGTCTCTTTGTAAAAAATTAAATGAACTCTAATACATTAATTTTAAAAGCATGGCAAATATCCACAAGCATTTTCCCTTTTTGTAAAATAGAATTTGTAGCTGTTATAGAACGACATCACTAGGATTGGAGTCTTCTAATATGTTATCTAAATATGCCATTCTTATGGATTCATGCAATACGAAATTTACCATAATTTAAGTACTATGCGCGATAACAATATTAAAAAAATGAGATTAATTCTAATGAAAATTAATGACTAATTAGAACAACTAATGAAATATTTTAACCCCCCCCCCCCCAAAGTTATTTAAAGTAGAATTCAAGCCGACAGAGTAGTTAGTTTTTGCAGTTCTTGACTTCACAGAACGTAATAACACCGTGAAAAGCTTTTCATTTTCGAAAGATGATCTGGACTTCTCACACGTCCCTCTTGACTACATGCTGAGGTCACGGTTGCCTAGTGATCAAGGTAACGGACTCGTGGCTGGCTTGTCATGAATTCGAATTGAGTGCCGCTGACACTAAATTCATCTAGGCACAAACGTCCTCCCGTTGGTTTGGTGCGTAAATTAGGAGAGGGGGTTCCAGCTCGGGTGTCGTCCTCATCACTTGACCATGGTTCAAAATTACGAGATACGTCTCCAAAAGCCTTCGTGTAGCTGAATAGTGCAAAGTTAATATTCACTCATTCCTGACTATAGGACAGCCCTCACATGTCCTTTGGATTGGATTGTCTATAAAATTCAAAGGTGCTATACATATAAATTTATAGATTCCATCAGATTTTGTGTTAATGAGAGTAGAACTACAAATGGTTATCCAGATAGTTTCTATATAAGACAGTCTCTCTCTCTCTTTGTGAATGAATGTTATACTTCAGAATCACAGATAATCGTTTGGATGTCATCCGGTGTGGTCAGTACCCTTCGCATTCTCCAACAGAAACATTCTCAACAGATTTTTTTTTGGCTCTAAGAGTTAATTTGGGCCATATAGAAAGAAGAAAAAAAGATTGATTTTTTTACAAGACAAAGAAATACATTTTACCTGAGTTTATGGTAAATCTGTAGTAAATAAAAAGACAATGAGAAAGAAGGAAATTAAATACCATTTTTAAAAGTCTAATTATTAGTTATTTATTAAGAATATATAAAAAGAAAAACGCATTCGCATAATTTTCAATAATGCTCAGATTAGATTGCTTCTATTTTTAATATGTAAAAAAATTTAGATTTGTGGAAAATCAAAGTCAAAATGTTACGTTTTTTCTCTCTGTTTTGTTCACTAATAAATTCTAGAACAGTTGTATTTTATTTCTAGCTTCATTCATAATAACTTTAAATAAAGGGTTAAAAAGAAGTTGAATGGTATGAAAATGAAATATGTATATTCAGTGGTAGTCAAGTATTGGATACATCACAACAGATTGACTGCTGCAGGAGGGGATAGAAGGAAATATCCAGTTTCCTTGTAAACTTCCCTTTGATTATTTTTCATAATTAAAATTGTTCACAATACACAAATCAGATGCATACACCGATTATTTGGTTAAAATAAAGTTATCTATCAATTGAAATCAAAATTCATTTACTGTTCTTGAGAACATTGGGAAAAAATGATTGAAGGAACAACTGTGGATAAAAATTGCAAATAACAATTGTAAATAATATTTATTGATTTAATTTATATTTAAACCTTTTCAAAATATATTTATAATACGGTTTGGATCTATCTAGATATATTAATCATCTAATTATTTTTGTAGAAATAGTTTGTTTAATCCTAAGAAAGAGATTGATTTTTAACCTGCATACTCTTAAAACTTATAAAACTAACAATAACAAATTACAATTGAATACCTAGATATATTATTACATATTATATATCATAAATAAATAGCAACATTTTCATAAACGAAACACTTTTAGTTTTAATATTATTAAAGTTTCATTCTAAAAATGTAATATTCATCATCAATGCACAGAAACTATTTGCACCCAAATTTTCACTTAAGTAAAAAAAAATGTGATAAAAAATAAATGCTAAGACATTTATAAGATATTATTAAGATAATTACTGGTTTATTACATTTCTTAATTCATACATTTGCAATAAACTTATATATATGTATATAATATGAGTTTGACTTAATTTACAAATATTATACTTATAATACTGTACTTATTCATAGATTCCTCAACCTTTTATTTTATTTTGATAATTATTTGAGAATTTTGTTTTGTTACTGTTTTTTTAATAATTTTTATATTATTTACATTTTTTTATATTTTTACACTTTTATATTTTATATATACATAAACTTCTACGTATTATGCAGCTGATTACCATAAACAATTTATTTAAAAGAATTATCTATTTCGGTATATGCTGTTCCATGTTATCTATTCTTGATAGATTCAAAGTAGAATAAATGGCAATTATATGGTACTTTTTAAATACGTTTGCTCTGGATCTATTTAAATTACTCTCTCTCGTTCTTTCAGTGCTTTTACATTTATTTAGAATTTCGCATTATATTTAACTGTGCTTTCTCTTCTAAGTTTTATTTCTTCCCAATAATTCGTACTCACTGAGGAGTAAATTATTTTTATCATGAGCTAAAAGTGTAGGGTTTTTAGCTTATAAATTGATTGAAAATTAATGTCTCCCTCTTAAGAAAATTAATGCATTTTTAAGATTTTAAATATTTTTACAAGCCCAAAATGGTCTGATGTAATTTAAATTATTGCATTCTTTCTTTGTTTAAAACTTCTATTTTGGAAAGGAAAAATAAATACATATTTCATTATATCAAAGGTATAAAAAGTTTGAAGTTATAGCACACATAACCCCAAAGAGAAATAAATGATAATAATAATAATAAAACTAATACAAATCTTCACATATTTTTAAAAATCAGAAATTTTTTAAGAAAAAAAAAGTGGGGGGGGGGAGCAGAATTTGGCGCATTTTTATAAGAATTCGCACGATTATCAATCAATAAGACTTGAATAGATATTGAGCAATATTTTATAAATGTAAAATATAATCCAATTGCTTGAAATAACATCTATTCTTTTTTCAATTTTTGATTTGTTCATTGTTAATAACCATTTTTCTTTTTAAAATCTGAGTTTTATTTAAGTGAAGAACAAAGGATGAAAATGACAGGAAGAAGGGGATGGTAGTCGGAAATATGTAGATTAATCCTAAAGTCATTAGTTAACTTCGGAAATGATATCAAAGACACGGAAAAGGTTTTTAGAAACGTGTTCATGGTCATAAGAAGACCGTTACATTATTCAGAATACAAAGCTTTGTCAGTACCCACAATACTCATCCATTCATTTACTTTCTGTTTACTTGTATTCAACGAACTACATTTCAGCAAAATATAGATCGACAATTTAAACGCCAATGCCATTACACCTGACAAATTGCTCGGACCTTTTGAAGCAAAAATGCTAATATGATATTTAAATCGAGATTCATCTCGAATTCATTTCATTTGAAATCAAAGTGTTTCATTTTCTGATAATCCCCGGTACAAATGATAATTTCTAATAAATGTAGGCGGAAAATCAGGGAATGTGTAAAGTCACTTAGTGATTGTAACATATGGATCACGCTATTGGTTATATATAGGTGCAATAAAATGCATTATTTGAGAGTTATTATGCTTTGTTTGGTGAAAGAATTGTGTAAGTAGTAATTCATTGCTACGGGTAGACTTTGGCGTGAAGTAGATTTTCATATTTTTTCGACTGGTTTTCTCAATAATAAAGTAAGGATGTGAAATAAACTAAAAGCTGCTTAGATTCGTAATAATTAGGGCTGCATTAGAGTAACACGAGGTTTATTGGCTGGGACGTTTTAAGGCATGGGTCCTCTGGACCCTGGGCCAAGAGCTTCGGCCTCAAGAGGAAGGTTCACCTCGTTCTCGTCTCGGCCTCAATAAGATCATAATCCGAATAATTTTAATCATCAAATGTTATACCTGGCTATATTCCCCCCAAAACTGGGGATTTTGAAGTGTATGCATTATTGGTATGGGGTCCAGGGCCAGACCGTGACCTTTGGGGGCCCTGGGCTAATGATACCTGGGGGCCCTCTAAATAATTTAAAATTTTGCCATTTTCCTAAAAAAAATTTTTGTGGGGAAAAATTTTAAATAAACAAAACTCTCTCTTAAGGTTTTTTCTATTTCGAACAATTTAAATACGTTATAAACAATAACATAATTTACAAAAAGAATTTTTTTTTTACACATTTGTGTTGCAAATTCTTTCATTTGCTCATCATATTTTTTGTCTTTAGTGAGATCAGTATTAATAGAAAGAAGTGATAAATAAGAGTAAGTCTAGTATTTGTCATTGTTGTTCTATGTTTCTATGTAGGACATTTTAGAGAATGCACGCTCCACTTCACTAGTAATAGGGAGCATTATAAAAATCTTTAAAACGGTATACAAATTTGGAAAAACGTCAACAAGTTTCTTTACAAAAATTAAATTTAACATATCAATACAAAATGACAGCTCAGTTTGTTTTAGATAAGTTTTGAGTTGAACACCTTCATTTACGAAGAGTTGGTCTACGTCATCTGAATAGGAACTCTCCAGGTCGACTTTCTCCTTACTTTGATCTTGCAAATCCATCAAAAATTTAAATATTTTACTATATTCTGCATATACTTGACTTCTATTTAAATCAAGGGTTAGCCTATCTAGCGAAACAATAAGCGTGTCCCTTTTAAACTTTTTTGTCCCACACAGAGCTTTTTCTGTCGATTTATCTGCAAATTTTGAAATATCCCGTCACTTGTTCACATCACTATATTCTGTTTCTACACTAGGACTTAATTTTTTGGCTGCGTCTTGATACTCCTTTAGTTTTTGATCTGATTCATGTAATTCCTTATAAACGTTTTTAATGGCAAAATTCATTAATTTCCTTCACAGATGTCCAAACCAGGAGTTTGTAATTTTTGTTAACTGAATTAAATCTTTCAAAAATTTCTTCCTAAAGTATAATTAAAACGGCACAGTTTTTCGAGTTTTGTTAATTTATTTTTTAAAAAAATTACTGCGTTTATTCAAAAATCAGTTTTTTTTTTTTCATTGTCACTAAATGTTTTAAGAAAATTCACGTTATTACCATAATTATCTTTTAAGGCTTCAACAGCATCGATCAGACTATCTGATCTGACTTAAATTTTTAAGGCGATATGGTACCATCTTCACATTTTTTTTATTTTTAATATTTGATATTTGGTTTTAATTGTATTTTATAAAGGATGATATTTAATAACAATTTCATACAAAAAAATTTAAATTTGTTGCAAAATGTTTGTAAAATTTAAATTTTTTGAACTTTTTAAGACATTTTTTAAATTCCTAAGGCTTTTTTAAATGTCTCTTTTCTTTCAAAATTTTTTTTCGGAGTACCTTAAAATATAGGCCTTAGGGGAATAGGCCTAAGGCATATTCCTTAGGCTAAACCATAAAACTGTGTATGAGTTTTTTTCTGCTGATGCTCTTCAACTTTTTATTAATTTTTTTATAGTTAAACTACCAAAAAATCTCAAAAAAAAAAATTAATTTTGATTTTGAAATTTTTTATAAAAAGTACTAAACCCATGTTAGAGCTAATTCCATGCACAGTTTTACAAAACAGACATTTCAGAACATGTATAAAAATTTCAAACCCATACTTCAATTATCAAAAAAAGCCTTAGGGTTTTGAATATTAGTATATGTACAAAAATTCAGCATGGAAAAATATGAGAGTCTGAAGTTTTCATTCCATGAATAGCATGATATAATATTCATCGATAGTCTGAAATTTTTATAAAATGTTAATTAGCTTATTGAAAACTACTTACCATAAAAAATTGCACAAATGTAGAGCAATTAAACAATATACTGTCATAATTAATATATAGAAGAAAACGAATTAAAGATCAGAGTATTTCATAAAACTTTATCTTAATAATTATAAAAAAATACACACACTTCAGAGCTAATTCCATGCTCAGAGCTAAAGCACAACATGTACAAAGGATTTTATGCCTTTATTTTTTTATTTCCATGATTTTAAAAGTCTTTGCATGTTAAATATTGTACACGAATGAAAGCAAAATTAAATAACAATTTATAAGTAAAATATATAAAAATCTAAGAACTGCATATGTGCATTTGTTTAAATAAAATATTTTAATAATAGAAGTGTTGAATTTCACACACATGGGATATATATATATCACCAAAAACAAATATATAAAAATGGGAGAGTTTTTCTATTCTTTGCGAATTAGATTTTTAATTATCTAAGTTATCAAAATGAAATTTAGCATTTGTGCTTTGGGAGAATCCGTTTTGAAGTTTAAATTTCATTTATAATAATATCATAAAAAGCACGCACAACTTTTAAATTTTGACCAAATCTATATTTGCTCTTCCAATAAACAATTCACAAACTAGAGTTTTTGCATGAATTGCACAATTCTTTCTTGGAATGATTTGTTACTGCATATATAATGTCAGTCTCATTTACGCGCGATAGAAAAATAATGAATTAATTTTTTATCACGCTCTTTTCTAGCAGATAATCTGAAATGTGGGTATGGTAGTTGCTGTCCAGCCTCAAATATTGCTCCATAACTTGATAAAAAATGCATGCGAAGCTTTGAAATTTTGCAGGTATGTTTATAAAGATTCGACGTATCAAAAAAGCCAATAAATTTTTTTTGATAGTTAGATGATTTTTAGGGTATCATATTGCCTTAAGGTAAATTTCAGTTTAATTTCACGATTTAGAAGTTCCCACCTACGGGTCGAAGCAGAACAGAAAACATTTATTTGTTGCACTAAACCAAAGAAGTTAACAATTTCAGTTTCAACCTTAACTGATTCTGCACCGACCAGACTAAGAGAATGTGCAGCACACGGCGCATAATTAGTGTGAATTTATTATTCTTTTCTTTTAGAAGAGCTTACACACCATCAAATCACCCGGACATATTGGCCGCGTTGTTAAGTGACTGCCCCCTGCAATTATCCAATAACAGTCCATTTGTTGCTAAAAATTCTTGTAGATAATTAAATAAGTATAATCCAGTGTGACTACTAATCTTTATTAATGAGACACATCTTGCATACACTTTTCCCCGAAAACAATATCGTAGTACAATAGCAAATTGGTCATTGTGGGGCAAATTTGTGGTTGAATCCATCACAATTGAGCAGTACTTTATTTAAACGTTATTTAAGTTGTAATTGTTTTAGTTGAAAAAGTTTAAGACCACTGTCCTAAAGGAGTACTGCTAATACTCTCATCCCCAAATGAATTTCCTTAGTCATGCCCTCCCCTTGTAAAACAGACTTATTTTCTTTTCGTGTCAACCTAACTAACACTGAATTTTTATGTTCAATAGAATTTTCCTAATTTTCTAAGCAACTTGTTAAGTGTTTCCTACCAGAGAAGTCGGTTGTGTATTGAGAATTTGTTTTAGAAAAAAGTTAGTTGGTCAAACAAAAAACACTACCAATACTAGTTGAATAACATAGCCAAGATCTTTCCAGCACTTGGCCATTTTTAAGTTTTTTAATGAAATGATTATTCGTAAATGAACTCTATTTGACCTTTGTATTCTCTTACCAAAACAGAATATATATTGTTTGGACTTTTATTTTGAAAATAACTTATTTCATGTGAAAGGATACAATCAGTAAAATTATTACTTAGCAATTTAGGCCACGAACCCAAATCAACGTATTTCTCAAACCCAACATTGCCTAAACACTTTTTTTGGGGGCATTACTGATATTCTTTGGCTGAACAATATCTTTTTCAAAAGGCTGCTGGTCATCGAGGTAGTGCATATTTTGCTCATTAACATTTGCTTATTCTGTTTCTCCATTTTCTTTGGCTAAGTTCCTTTCCCTTTCACTTCACAGGCGTAACGTACACTCCTGCAACCCCACATTGCGGGGACCCCAAGATTCTAGGGGCCCCAAAACCTATGTTATGCTATGGTTTTTCAATCATCTGTAAGATTTGGTTTGGGGTCCAAAACCTGATTGCACCTATTGCACAAAAATAAATGGCTGCAGAAAAAGTGCCACTACGTTTGTATAAGTGCTCGATGCTCATCGGCACCGTCCTATGATAGAGCCTCTGTCTATTAATTATTAAATTCCGCGCATTCGGTGGTAAGGCGAAAATAAATTTGATTTATTTCCGCCTCTTGATCTCGAAAATAAAAATAAATTTGGTATAGTATTTCGGGTATTTTTTTTAAATGTATTTTTTTATTTTATTACTCTTTTGATTGTAAGAATCTTTTTCTGTTTGTTATCTTCAACAGGGATCGGGGCCTTCTAGAATCTGGGGGCCCCTGGGCTGCAGCCCATTAAGCCCATACGTAGATCAGGCCCTTGGTATGTCCGTCATCCATGCCAAGGCCTATCCCCAAGCCATGCACCATTATTACTCATTTAGTCGAAAGGCAGCAGTTGGTCGAATCGGTTTGTGCCTAGGTATGCGAGATAATGAGTCATGCCCACTTGTTTTTGGTTACAGTCAATACGAGTATTTGGCAACGTATGCTACATACCAGTGGTCTTCAAACTTTTTCACGGAACCCCTAGAACTTGAAGGTGCTTTTGTAGAACCCCTAAAACTTGAAGGTGCTTTTGTGGAACCCCTAGAACTTGAAGGTGCTTTTGTGGAACCCCTAGAACTTGAAGGTGCTTTTATGGAACCCCTAGAACTTGAAGGTGCTTTTGTGGAACCCCTAGAAC
Source organism: Trichonephila clavata (assembly GCA_019973975.1). Lineage (NCBI taxonomy): Eukaryota > Metazoa > Arthropoda > Arachnida > Araneae > Nephilidae > Trichonephila > Trichonephila clavata. The sequence goes on from BMAO01035293.1 coordinate 20,015, forward strand.
TTGAAGGTGCTTTTGTGGAACCCCTAAAACTAGAAGTGTTTTAGTAGAACCCTAAACTTGAAGGTGCTTTTATGGAACCCCTGGAACTTGAAGGTGCTTTTATGGAACCCCTGGAACTTGAAGGTGCTTTAGTGGAACCCCTAAAATTTGAAGGTGCTTTTGTGGAACCCCTGGAACTTGATGGTGCTTTTGTGGAACCCCTAAAACTAGAAAATGTTTTAGTAGAACCCCTAAAACTTGAAGGTGCTTTTGTGGAACCCCTAGAACTAGAAAGTGTTTTCGTGGAGCCCCATTCCATACACATAATCCGAAGAATATATCTCAAAATAATATTTAAAGTAGATCAACATGTTTTAGGCCCTTTATGTAAAAGCAATTAAAGAAATGAATTGCATTTATTATTAAAAATTCTAATCTGATTCTGTAATAAAGTTTACATATCAATAATACTAATTTGTGATTCAAGTGTCCCCTATCCATGCATCATATTTAGTAAATGAGGTGTGCTTTCTTTTTTTCACATGAACTGCCGAAGTCTAGATCGGTGGAGATTAAATCCAATCGCATTACATATTCTGAGTTTTAATTTGCTTTTATACTTTGTTTTTGTAGCCTCTTATATATACGTTGAGAAATATATTTCACTTAAACACAATGTTCTGAATGGCATTAAAATGTTTATAGATGTGTGAGAAATCCCGTGTATTTTGTAAGAAAGAGAATTTGCAACCTAAAATTTAAAGCTGTTCTTGCTTAAATTTAGATTTTAACATCAACGCTGTTAATATGTTGCTCGTTTTCCTTCATTATAGGTGTTGTTTTTCACAAATGAAAAAGGTGCAATTTCCATTAGAAAACTATATAGTTTTGTACAAGCGTGTTTAACTAACGAGTATAAATTTTCTCGTGGAACTCCAGATAGTAAACAATAGAGTATTCACAATTTAGTAGGAAGTATTTATATAAAAAGATGAAATGTTTTAATATTATTTTATTGTAATATATATATATATATAAAAGTTTAAAAAAGTGTTGCAAAAAAAATAAAGTTATATATATAAATAAAATCTTCAGTTTTAATGAACAGAATGTGAGCTTTATGTAGTTGTAACTTACTAACTTCATAGAGAAAGTGAAACCATTTCTCATACATATTTATTTCTTCTCGATTTTTTTAATGGGACTCGTGGAACCCCTGAGTATGCCTTGTGAAACCCCAGGGTTCCGTGGAACATAATTTGAAGACCACTGCTAAATACTGTCAACTTAAAAGGGTAGGCCTACTTTGGATATGGGCCCATGGCCTCAAGAAATCTTAAGATTTCACTGATTATTGGCAAAAAACTATGTAATTTTGAAAGATGGCCAATTAACGAAGTTGAAACCTAACTTGGTACTTGATTCTCTCCTAATTTTACACTCGCCGCTCCATGAAAGCATATATATATATAGATATTTTAAAATCCTTTATTTCTTATGAGATTTGAGATAATACATTAATGTACAATTCTAAAAACTTATTTTAATTGATACTTGCAAACCAAAGACAATGTATATATTTTATCGAATATTTAAAGAGGTCATTAAACCCAAATCTGTGGTTAAGAGGACTTAAGAAGTTAGAATAATAATTCTGTTAACATTAGTTATCACTCTTACTTTCTTGATATATATTAAATAGTTGTTTATTAAAATCGCAGTACGAAGCTACACGAGTGGCCATGGAAGCCTAGTCGTCAAGGTAACAGAATCGTGGTCGGTGTGGCATGAGTTCGAACCTTGTACCGCTGAAGACCCGTCATGTAGGAGAGCGATCCCCGTTAAATCCGTCAAGAGCTCAAACGTCCTCCCATTGGTGTGATGTGGAAGTTATGAGAGTAGTGTGCCATACACACAGCTCAGGTGTTACCTTCGTCACTTGACCGTGGCTCAAAATTATGTGGTCAGTTGCCAAAAGCCCTCGAGTAGCTGAATAGTGTGACGTTATTATTCACTCACTCACGACAGCTTTTGGAGATGGATCTTTTAATTTTGAACCATGGTCAAGTGAAGAAGATGACAACTGTTCTGCCACCCTATTCTCCAAACTTCCTCATCATGCTAACGTGAGTACTTTGAGTCTCAACGGATTTAACATACATCAGCGCTTTTCACGGTGGCTCTATAGTAGCATCAGGACTCGAATTTGACCGAAACTATACCGACCATAAATTCGCGACCATGGCCAATCTGCTACTGCAATATATTCAAATGCATTAAACGAAATTTTCTATATTTAAAGTATTGGTTGTCATTTTTTAAACATAAGGTGACTAAGTTATATATAATATCGTTTTATCATTTATAAATTTGAGACTTCAAATTTAAAAATCCCGTAAAATAAGTTTTTTTGCGAGGAAAAATTAAATTCATTTTAAATCTCATCTTTGCAAATGACTGTGTACTGATTTACAGACTCCAAAGTTCTCAAAGTGTACTTTCTGCTGTTTGATACATCTTGCAACACTTATGCTATAGAAATGCTATGTAAATAAATTGCTTTCCGATTCATTACGTATGTATCGCTTGTAAATTGAACAATATTTATGGTATTTTAACGTGCTCGTTACCTTCGTTATCTTATATGTTTATCAATAACTTACATTTTTTTCAATGAGAACTACTGATCCCAAATTTAGTTACTTTATGGAATCGAAATGTCATGCGATTAATAGAAAAATGTTTAAACAGTCTACTTTACTGGTATAAAAGGTTCTATGACACTTTTTACAGAATAAGATTCTGCTTAAGGCAGTCTTCGCTTAATGTTAAAGGATAGGACACGAATTTGAAATATTTTTTCAGATATAAAAGAACTGAAACATTAATATTATATTCTGGCTTCTCTATTCTATAGAGAGCAGTATATTTGATCATACTTCTCATTTTCATCTGAGATGATCCCTTTTTTTCTGGAATAAAATGTATTTCTCATTTTTTTCTCCTATACCGTAACGTAAAACGAACAATCACTTTACGTGTTAAAATGAGAAAAAAAAATATTTATGGAATATTTTGAAGTCTTAAAAGCGTTCGTTATATTATAATAGAGATGTGACTTATAATGTGTTGCAAATTTTCATGAAAATTGAGACATTTATTTTTTGTCTGAAAATATTCTTCGCGTTTAGTTCAGGCTCTGATACAATTGGTGAAAAAAGCCTTAAAATTCATAAAAATGCTCAATTTACGTATCGAATTTTTAAAACTATGTTATTTGTATTTTAATGAGATATTTCATAAACTTTAAAATGAGTAACATTTCAACTGAAATTTCTAAAATACATAATTTATTTCATTGTTTCGCTCTTCCCTCTTCTTATAACAAATATCTTCATTCATAAATAGACTATAAACTAAAAGTAAAGAAACTATAAATAATTGTAATTCACTTAATACAGTGATGTAAGATGTAAAGTACTGCAACTTTTATACCAAGTAGTTCAACAGCAAATGTAATTGTGTCAGATAAATAAGCGTCACTTAATTTGCAAGACTATGTTAAAAAACACAATAAGAGCTTTTTACTATTATATGAACTTTAAATTGTGGTAAATTTCGTACCAATAATTGAAATATAGATGATTTTGTTTATAATGTAAAATCAATATAAATAGAATAAAAATATGCCTATGTCGTGTAAACATCGTATAAAGGTTAATGTGATTATGGCGGGTACATTGCCATTTTCAAGCATTGGAATTGCTAGTCATCTGCTGACTGACACACGCTAACATTGACGAAACCTGTTTAAATAGCTCTCATTATAGTTGAGACATTTCCCCAGGTTACTATGTAAATAGGGTGATATAATTGCGCGTGCTTATGTTGGTATTAATTAATTCCAAGAATAAATACTTAGTCTACATTCTTTATTTTAAATTATAATGTAGCAAAAAAAAAAAAAAAATGTCCATGACGTCACGAACGATAGTTAATAATCAATTCGGGATAACATAATAATTAATTTTATGAACACCTTCGAAATGATTGTTAGTTTAACATCAAACAGGATTATGTTATAAATTAAAACTTGTTTGTAATCCATATAGTCAATGTGAACTACTAAACAGAAGAGAACGGATGCAGATTTTAAGAAATGATCGATTGCTTTGAAACACACACACACAATTAAGTATTTCCATCTATATATATAAAAATAATTTCGTAGCACCTACATTTCCAAACAAAATCCTTTGCATTTGAAATTTAAAGCTGAAAAATCTATGGCAAGGTCAAAATTACAGTGCTACTTACATGAAGTGTTTAAATCATAGTTTCCCAACCTTTTTTGAACTGGCGTCCTCTTCTCTAATAAATATTTCGATACCCCCCCCCCTTTTCTAATAAATATTTCGATACCCCCTTTTCTAATAAATATTCCGATACCCCTCCTCCACTCTAGAGAAATAAGAGTGTACATAATACATGGTGAAAACAAGAGTTAAGTTTTAAAAATATCCTATTACTAATAGAATATATATTTTAATTTTTTTTCTAAAGTCACACTTTTTTTACTTGCGAATCTGAAATAGCTATTGCCACAAATATATTTAAATGTGTAATATTATACATTTAAGTCAAAGGTAGGATATTGTGGGAATTGAAACCCGCACTACTGAATTTCTTCATTTAAAAGAGTGGAATAAAAGTCTTAGCTTACCTGTTATAAAGACAGACAGGAGTTTTGATGATACGCAGTAATTCATAATAAACTATTGCTTTCAAAATAAATATAAATTGACCGTTTCAGCTTTTAAAGAAACGCATTAATTCAGGGTTAACATATTTAATTATATTTCTTGGATAATATACGTAATGAAATGCAGTGGATGAAACATTTTTCCTACCGCTCACAGACAAAGGCAATACGTGCACCACAGAAATTAAAATGCTCTATATCATTTAATTTAATGTAGGTCTAAATGTGTAATGTAATCTTTAAATTTTTCCTTCACTTCCCGAACTACCGAAATATGTGAATTTTTGCACACATGTGATATAAAAATGATTTAAATACATACAATCAACATAACGTAAACAGTATTAAAGAGTTTACTTTTGTTAGTACATAATTAACGTGTTTTTTTGGTCTTTTGGGGTTAATCTGCCCAAGTCACTCCGTGCCATCTCAGCGCCCCCTAATTTTCTCTGTGTCTTTTACTGCCCCCCTGAAAGTTTCAAACGCCCACAAGGGGGCGTTATTGCCCCCATTGAGAAGCTATGGTTTAAATAGATTACGCTCATTATAACTATACTGTGTAAAAGTATTTTCATCAATTCATTGAGCATGCACACACACATTTATATTTAATTTTATTCCATTCCAATCTGAAGCATATAATAAATTTTTTGACACTAGAAACAAGAAAATACTCACAAGGTTATATAGATGTATTGTAAATGAATATAATCATATTACATAACATTTATCCGTTTAAGGTATCCGAACACGTTGAAAATGACCAAATTCAGTCAAGACAGATATTTTTGTTTTGTATTTTATTGAATAAAGCTATCTTTTGACTGCGAAATATACTTTATTTTGTTTCTACACTATCTAGGGGCCAAGTTACAATCAATTCTATAAAGTTAGAAAAACTGGAAATGGGTTTTTGATCTACCAGAAGTGGGCATTTAAATTGCTCAAAATCTATCATGGCGAGTCTGATAAAATATTACGAATGTATTTCTATTAAAACCTTTTAGACCTCATATTCACGTTATTTCTAGAGAATGTACTAAAATATTTCTTAGGAATACTTTTTGAGTTATGGCTTGTCATTTAAACAATGGTCTCATAAAAAATGTAATATTTCTTATAATGTTTACTCAATCAGCTCTAAAATTTTCAAATTTTAATAAAAAATTAAAATTTTAGTACATTTTTTAGATAAATGCATTTAGTATGTTTTCGTAATACTTTTACTAATATATGTTTATTACTTTTTTCTCTAACTGCTTTGAAGTTTTTCAAAAATATTGCTAAAATTTCACTTATAATTGTGATTTTTGTAAAATTCAGGTAATTTATTTTAAATTTTGATAGTTAAATATATAGTAATATTTATTGAGGTATTGGGTCCTAAAAGAGCATTTATAATGTTTTAGTATGCTATTTTGTTAAAAAGTACTCCGAACGTGTTCGGATACCTTAAAAGCTTTACACTCTAATATTTAATATAATTTCTGTAAAACAATATTTATTAGTAACTTATATAGAAGTAGGGGTTTCAAATAAGTATTCAGAAAAATTCTTTTGATTTTCTGATGGTGATCCGTTAGTTTTACAAAAGTTGACATCGAGTAATAATATATTATTTAATGTTATAGAAACTTAAATGTGGTCACTTAAGTATAACGATCCTTAGTTAAAATTTTCTATTAAGTTATATATAATCATTTGTCATAGATTGATTTTTTACAAATACCGCACGATGAACTATTGGTTATGGACCTTGGTTAAGTAAAGCCAACACTTGAGCTGGCATCCATTCTCTTAACTTCCATCCCATGCCAATGGGATGATTGGACATGGATAGATTTAACGTGTGAATCATTCCCTCTACACGAATAGTCTTAGAGGGCACCAGGACTCGAACTCACAACCTTACAGAAACAGCGCTACCATGACCCCTCTCTTATCGTATCACGACTTCCCATGCCAGTAAGCATGCTTAATTTAACTAACTATTATCAGTTGAATTTCATGTCTATTAAATCATGCATCTTGGCAATGATTGACGGATATTATGAAACTGATCTGGCAGTGTTATAAATGAATTCGTAGTTTTTAGTTAGCTAGTGCGTTATAGTTCTGTCGACTTCCACATTTTCAGTATCTTTGAATCATAAATAATTTCAAGTTGTTGCGTAATTTTTATCAAATTTGTTAAAAAATTACAAATATATTTAAGTTTGCTCCTAACATTAATATATATATATATATACGTTAAATATTTTGATCTTTATATAATTGAGAACAAAAAAGATGACTAAGTTTTTTTAATATGAGATTCAATACAGCTGGATGGTAATCACTGTTCTGTAATTAGACTATCAGATAAAGGTGAGACTAAAAAGTCTGAAGTATATAAGCCATCTATTCATTGTTAAGTAAATCTGTGGCGACAACAAAGTGTTTAAAAAAAAAGAGGGAGAACACCGAGTTTACAAGTTCACTATAAAAGGGTCGTGGGAATAAATGCACTAAAAAAATAAATTCTCTGGGAGAGTTGGTGGTAGGTTTAGCTTTTGGAATAAAATTAGAAAGTAGACCGGTCGAGAAACACCTCAGTTTATATCCTTAAGTAATGAGCCGTAGGAAAACTTTTTTCGATTTCTTTAATTTTTTTTAACCGGAAAATTTAAAAAAAACTACAACACTGGAGTCGTCTAATTTTTTTAGTGAAAGAAACTTGTCGGCGATTCCCAGGAAAAGAAAGAAAATGAAGACAAATTGCTGTCAGATTTTTTTCTTTTTTTTATGAAAGTCAAAGCACTAATTTAAAAGAACCCTAAGACATAGTATTGGAAGAGCCGAAAAAGCGTTGCCTTTCTTTTAGGACCTACCAAATATTCTAAATATCGCAGACCCCCTGATGAGAAAGCGCGCCTCGCCTGCTTGATGAGGCAAATTAAAAAAGAATTAGGGAAGTTTTCGTTTTTTATTCTCCGCAGTGATTTCAATCCTTCGCCAAACCGCTGATTTCTTACGCATCCATCACGGGAATAACCGGGGAAGATTCCGTTTCTTTGAGAACATTATTACTTCTCGGAATCGTTACGCGTGAATTCGAAAGGAAGGAAGAGAGGACGAAAAACACCCAAGGAGAGAGTTGGCCACTCAACTCCATGCCTCACTACTTTGGCGGGAAAAAAGTGAATTTCAATGAGTGCTTTCAAAGAAACAGCAAAAAGAGTAAATGTTTAAAGTTAAAATAAACCTGCACACTCCAAGAGTAAACTTCTTTAAAGGTACCGAAACTGCGAACATTCAAACTGAGGTCTATATATACATATAAAGGAAAAAAAATTTGATTCGTATTTTTGTCTGGTTAAAATGATTTCAGACTTTTCCGTATCCAGCTATTCACAACGTGCCTCACTTAGACGAATGGAAGTGAGAGAAGATTGATTCTCCCCTCCCCCTCTTCTTTAAACACGTCAAATAGATGTGTTAAAAGGACGGCAGGCACGCCTAGCCCGGTAATCTACCCTTTCCTCATTTCTGTACATAAGCAACAAGTTCTAAGTGTACCTGCGAAAATGATGATTTGTTATCTTAGAAAGCTCGTGTTTTTTTGCCACCCGTCTTTCGAATTTTTGCTTTTATCGAGAAAGCATTTTACAGAGATTGGATTCTTGTTAGGAATCGATTCCCATTTATATGTTGTTCGCATCAATCCCTCTCGAAAATGCATTTCGAAGCAGATTATCGAGGCAAAGAGGGAGAGGATGTGAACTGAAGGATGGAAAATTAAATTTCAGCTAAAACTAAAGCCATCTAGGAATTCTAGTACTGTGCGAGCAGTGGCGCACGCAGGAATTTTTCAGGGGGGGGGGGGTCCAGGATCAAAAGCCCACCATTCTCGTACTATGCTCCAATACGCCACCCAACTTATTCTTTTGATTTTGTCGATTTGGGGGAACAAAAAAACAGTAGAAAACTAATTATTGAATTGATAATTAGTATTAATTAATAAAATTAATTATTAATAATGAATTTTATGTACTATATACATAGGATTATAATAAATCGATAAAAAAAAATCAAGTATTTTTTGGGGGGTGGCGGGGTTTCCGGAACCTGGGACCCCTCTCTTGTGTGAGCCACTGTGTGCGAGTCAAGTTTTAACAGGAATCGAATTTTTGTGAAATATGATTTCCTTAAAGAGTACCTCACGCATCAGTAAACCTTGTTTCAGGGAATCCTGCAGGATTTTTTTAATGTACTATTAATTTTACTATCATCATTAAACCACGATAATTATTGAAATTCTTCGAAGGGATGTGCTAAAAAAAGGTGTATTATTTATTGCATTAAATAAATACAGGTGTCCCTCGTATAACATGATTAGTTCGTACCGTGCTATATCGAAACCGTGTTATACGAGACATTTTTATTTATTTAAATTATTATTTTATTGACTTATTAAATTAATTCTGAATGGTGCATATATAAATCAAGGTAATTTGTACTGTGTTACACGAAACTTTGAAATGATATAAATTAAATCAATGTGTACCGTGTTATATCAAGATCAAATCTTAAAGAGTAAAATTTTATGCTAGCTGAAATTTGGTTCCAATAAAGCATACAAATGAAAAATTAAGTTAATTTCAAGTTTTGAATCAAAAACAAAAATATGAAATACAAAAATTAAAATACAACAAAACATATTTCAAAAATGGTAATTATAAAATAAACGGCTCTCTCTCTCCCTCATTAGGATCACAAAATTCATTTTCATCATCTCTGTTTCATCAGATTTTCTCTAACAACAATACTCCAAATTCCCCGTATCGAACGCTATGGAACAAAAAATCCGGTTGAGAATTCCCTTTATTGACCGAAAATCACATTCATTTTTTTAAAAAATTGTGTTGTATCAAAACTGTGAAGTATTAAATTCAAGCGTTGTGCAGTTTGACTTGTTTTACAAATACCGTGTTATACGCTGAATGCCTGTATTTCAGAAAACGCAAAGCTATATTAAGCTAATGGTATTATTCTAATTAAACGGTAAAATACAAGTTTCAAACAAAGTTATTTACAAAATATTTGAATCTTTTGGTATAGTTTCATTTGGAAAAATAAGATTCCAAATAAATAAGGGGCCACCCATCCGCGGTATAGTGGTTAGTGACGCTGACTGCGGTGCCGTAGGGTCTAGGTTCGAATCCCTGAGAAGAGGCATAGATGTTTGTGTTGTAATCCTTCTTTCTTTCCTTTGTGTTGTAAGCCCCCGCGTGATAAATTGTGTGGTGCACAGGGCTTATAAATATTCTCAATAAAAAAAATTAAGGGATCTACAGGGTAGAGATACTGATGCATGCTAAATCGGCCCTCACGTCAGCACTACTTTACGTTCTACTTTCACGTTGGAACTAGAATAGCCTTTGTGTTGCTTCACAGTGTGACGTAAATCAAACTCCGTTATTTGCATATTTCTTGTCATCAAATCAATTCGTCATGTAACAGTGGTTAAAAAGTTTGAAGTCCTTTGCTCGTGTTGCTTCGTAGTGTAACGCTAGTATAAATAATGAACTAAATTATTAAATATTACTAATTTCATACTTATAATGCAATCTCTCTGTTATTTCCACAGCTTTTTTTTTCTACTTACAATTATCAATTTTTTAAGGCAAGAAATTGTAACTAATATATATAAAGCACAATTAATTATTCCCTGAAAATTATTTGTTTCGTTAAGATGACTAATTATATCAACTTTTTGAAATTTTTAGTGACAGACTCTAATGATAATAAGAGTGAAGCAAGAGCATTTGAATATTAAATGCGTAAAATAATCGTGGGTTTTTTTTTTTGTAATTATGTATTACAATTCTTTATCCCTTCAGTAGTATAAGAAATTTCAATTTCCTAAAAGTTTTATCATACAATAGTAAATCATAATTAATATTTATTATGTTTTAACTTATATTTATGGGTATTTATATTTTTTCATTTACATTTATTGGTCTTTATATGTTAATTACTATTGATTATAGCATTTATGTTTTAACTCCATTTTTGGATTTTTAATTATATGTTAAAATTGTTACAGTAAAAAAAAAAAAAACACTTAAGGACTTTTTTATAAGTGAAAAATGTTATAATGTGAAATGAAAATTAACATTATACAAATCAAGCATTTATTTGAAAGAAATATATTTTATAACTTTAATGATTCTTTGTTTATTGAGAATTCTAAGGAGGTATGCCGAAAAATTCCAGTTGTCGGAAATCAATAATCCCTATTTCAAAGCTCGTTTAAGTTTTTAAATACAATTCCTACTGAATTACTATCTTTTCTCCAAAGCCGTATCTAATTTCAGAATCTGTAGAAATTTATAATTCATATGTCAAAAAAAAATTAGTGAAAATATCAATAGGTGTAACACTGTGAGTGCAATTTTAATAGGTTGTAAGAACACTTAGATGTGGTACATTATTATAGACGAATAGAGGGAAAAATAATCGTTATGTGTCTATATATAACCACATCTTTTTAATTTGTTACTTAAACTTTAATAATTGGATTAAAGAGATTGTACAAATATTAGGAATAAGAAATGCATTAGAGATTAAATATTTTTAAAATGAAGAAAAATATAGAATTTTTACTTCATTCTTAATATATTTCACATTTTTCACCATTTTAATAGAAGTTTGAGTTTTAGTTAGAAATTGAACCTTTCATTTTCGTGATAACTGCGGCGATTGGTATCCGCCTATATGGCGCCACACTAAAGAGTGATACCAGCTCCTGGTGATGTACTAGTTCTGCAATGGTAAAAATACCAAACCGCAGCCCCATTGCATAAAAAATTTTTTTTTTCGTGATAAGAATGTAAGTAATAAAATTTTCAGTTAAATTTCTTAAGTTGCTCTACTGCATAATTCGAAAAACCTAATTAAGGTATAATACTCTTTATACCTCTCTTTAATGCAGTTAATAAGGTTATACTTGAATTATTAATATTTAAATTGTATTTGTCTCATCTAAAAGTTGAATGAAAATAAATTATAAAAAATAACTTATTAAAGTATGAATTAAAATATCATAACATATTCTATGTCGCAAGAAGTCCACGAATTCTATTTTAATATAAATTGCACACACGCTCACACACACACACACACGCGTGTGTTATAAGTTGCTAATAAAATCATTAGCAAAAGTATAAATATTCATTTATGATAGATTTAATCCCAGTAGAAGGAATTTTCACGTGAGAAATTTTAACGCAAATTGCCTTTGCGTTTATTACAATAGATAACATTCTAACCAAATCTTTTCTTTCATTTGTATATATACGAGGGCTGTTCAAAAAGTATCGATACTGAATTTATTATGCAAAAACATACATACATAAACATGTTTTGAGTCAATCTCCTTCGAAATATGCTCCATTGGCAGTAACACACTTGGCCCAACGATGTTTCCAGTCCTCGAAACATTTCTGGAACTCAGACTTTGGGATGGCCTGAAGCTGCTGTGTCGAATTCTGTTTTATGGTTTCAATGTCCTGAAACCGGTGTCCTTTTAAGGTGTTCTTGATCTTGGGAAAGAGGAAAAATCAGCACCACTGCCTTCACTTGTGCAATCTTGTCCTCATTTGCGAGAGGTGGATGGGCGTCCAGAATGGGGATCACTGTTCACTGATTGACGACCTTCCTTGAATCGCCGGAACCACTCGAAAACCCGAGCACGACTCATTGCCTCATCTCCAAATGTTGTTTTCATCATCTCGTAGGTTTTGGTGCCCATTTTACGGAGCTTAAAGCAAAACTTGATACAGATTCGCTAATCCGTGTTTTCACACATTTTCTTTTTTCGACGAACGCACGCAAACATTCCACGTGAAAGAAGTCAGTGTGACTGAACGGCGCGCTGTACAGACCTGCCGAATTTTGCGAGACAAGGTGAAATATGCGCGTGCATGATGCGCACAGTCCCTCCTCTGGGGGTTTTCTCGAATAAATAGAATAAATTCAGTATCGATACTTTCTGAACAGCCTTCGTATATACGATCCCTTTTTCCCAATATCTCCCTTCCTCCCCTTTAACAGTCCGTAACACCGGACGGCCGAAATGAGACCAACGTAATTGAATGAACATTTGCATAAGAGAAGGCAAAGGTAAATCTGGACGAGTAGAGGGCGTTTAACTACCCTGCCTCCTTTCAATGCATCAATTACAAAACAGGAGAATTTTCTTCTGGGCTATTGTTAAAGATCATTTCCTTTATCTACTAATTAGACGATTATATTTCATTCCCCCCACACCCTTTTAGTAGCTTACTGAAGAAGCATCAGAGAGAGAGAATACTATTTTGATTTGTCTATCTAAACCGTCGGCAAAAATGATAAAAAGTATTGGGTAATTATAACTAAAAAATTAAATAGTTCAATATATATGTAACAAATTTTTATTTTATTGATGAGAATGTGCGTATGTGGGCATTTTATTAAGAGTTATATTTATTTCCATGTGCATATATAAATACATGATATTTAGTTGCAGAAATATTGTGAAGGAAACGAATAATTAACTGGAAAATGTTTTGTGTCATTTGTAATTTAATTAATTTATTTATTTTGTCCTCCAAAATAAAATTTTTGTATTGTTGTTTGTTAAATGAAAAATACTTCTGAATAATATATATTTATATTCAATTTTATTTGAGTGAGAACTTAATGTATTACCTCACTCGAAATAAAAATTTATATGATGTCAAACAAATGTTTCCTTAAAATATAGTAGGGTAGATCTAGTATTTAATTCCAATTGTTCTGTATTTTAATATTTATGCGGTGAATATTCTTTGATATACAAATCGGCGGCATAGTTTGGTATCGGCGGTAACGCAAGAAATAAAGAAATCACCCAAAAACTGAATGACTTATTAGATGTTTAATTGAATTTATAATGCTAATTTTTGTCGTATTCTAAAAATCTGTAGTCAAATGCTATTCGTTGAGTGGAACTTTTTCTTAACTCAAAAATCATACTGTAATTCTTGACATTACTGTATTCACTCATTAAATATATGTCCACCATGTAGAGGGGCTGATAAACATATTAATTCTCCCAGAATCACAAAGTCCTCATGTTTGGCATGGTGTGAAAGTTTGTAGAGTAAAATGCCAGCTCAGGTGTCGTGAACGTCATTGCGAGGTTCGGGACCCACACCCTTTATGTTGTTTCAAACTGTGGTGTTCATAAACATATATAGCCCATATTTAGCATATATATTCTTTTACTCATTTTTTTTAGTTAACCGCATCTTAAAACTACATTAACTTAAAAAATACTACATTTAAAAAAGTAAAAATTTTAAAATTATTTGAAATATTCTTGATATGTGTTTCTAAATATAATTTAGAAATATTTAAAAAGCTAAAAAAAGTGAAGCAAAGTTTAGATTAAATAAGTGCTTTAAAATCCGTATTCCTTTACAGTTTTTTTTTTCATTTATCCTATATCAGAATTTTCTGCTCTAGTAAATAAAAAAAAGAGGCCCCTTTATTTTCATTTGTATTTCAAATAACTGCATATTTCGAACAACAGGAAACACTAAAAAATTTCAAATAATAGATAAAGATTTGATATTTAAAGAGCCAAAACTTTTATTGGTATAAAAATTGCCCTGTTTCAATCAATGAAGCAATCGAAATATCTAAAAAGACATCAGATGGACTCCATTGCTGTCATATTACACTTAATATTTCAATCACTCTACAAAATAAAAATTATATAAAAGTACCAAACACAATAGATGGAAATGATATATGGCATGAACTAAAAATTTACAGATATATCCAAAATAATTCACCTAACACTAACAAATTCCAAAGCAGGCAAATAAAAAAATATTTTCTGCAATGATATTCAAACAAATGATGCAATCAAGTGGATAATAATAGACTGGATTCTAACTATCACATGCCGATCGCAATTGAGCGATCACTGGAAATGAATTGAGTCTATTATTCATACATAATTACCTAACCTGCGAACCGAATAATGCTTAGGGTGATCTAATTTGAATAAGCAAATTAAGTGTTCTCTTGCTACTCAAGAAGCTAAATTTAGAAATACCAATCGCTTAATCATTTCGAGCCAAAGCATTGGAGCTATTTTTGCTTTGATATAGACAGAGGGCATGCACCCGTGTGTGAGTTTGTAGGAATATTAATCAAAAAATAAATAAGAAAGTACATTGAGCTTCTCGAGAATTTGAATAACTTTTTTTGTTGAGACTGATATTGGAGGTTCCATTCATTGGAGGTTAAAAGATTCCATATTTTTTTAGTTTGTTTTATTTTATGAATCATACACAGTGGCGCACACAAGGGGGGGGGTGTCCTGGGGGTCCAGACACCCCCCAAAGCCCTTGAGTTTTTTTTTATTGATGATAATTCTACATATATTTAACGTACAATTTAATTAAGTACTTGTAATTAACAATTTATGTTATTAATTAATGCTAATTATTAATTTAACAATTTATTTTTTACTGTTTTTTGTTAACAAAATCAGAAGAATCAATTGGTGTTGTCTTGAGGTATGATACGAGTTGGGAGACTTTCAAACATGGACCCCCCCCCCCTCCCTCTTGAAAAATTTGAGTTTGCGCTATTGATCATACATCCCTATTTTTTTCGTTTATATGCTTATAATCATAACTAAAATTGTAGATATCTGATCATCAAATAGTATGAAAAAATGAACCAGGCCTACATTCAATTTCAATCACCTCTACTTTCTACATGTTATGCGTAGGTTTAAATTGCATACATAAAAATACATAAAAAATATAAATGTATGCTTCCTGCGTATTTAAATGACGACATTTATAAATTTTGAATAATTATAAATATAAGTAGAATTTTGATTGCTTATTTTCTGAATCTTTATTCTGTTATGTACCATTTCAAAAAAGTTATACTCTAATGGTTATATTTTTTAAAGAATTTGATTGCCTACTTTCAGAAGTCTTCAATCTTTCGTTTTCTTTACTCCTTAAAAAAGTGTTTTATACACGCAAATATATAAAGGTTATTTACATCTAGATAAACTTCGTAAAAGCCAGTTATATTTTTATACATTTTTCCTCTTGAGTAACAATTTCTTTGGGTACTGATGTAACGAATTTCGTTTGATGTAAAGATAATTCCAATGTCACATTCTAACTACACAGCACTAGATTGACATCAGAGATTGTCTCTTTTTACGGTAAATTCTTGTGTGAAACTTGAGCACCAAGACAGCCATCTCATCTTGAGTAATTTGATGAATGCACGCAACAATAGTTCCTCCCCTTTTTCATCCAGCTTTGGTTGGCTAAGAAGTCCCAGTTTCACCTGCCAAATGCACTGCGGGGTGACCGCCTCGCACTCACGTTTACCCCAACAGCAACCACTCAGACGCCAGATAATGATTCAATTATCACTGATATCATATCCTCGGATCTTGCAGTCTGGACTTGCTTTCGCTGTCCCCTAAGGGGCTCGCTGGTGCAGGGATTACACTAGTCCAAAGGAGTAAACGTGATCGTAGATTAGAAATGGGAGATAACTGACGAACTTCTCGGATGGGATATCACCAACCTGACTTACTTTAGACGAACATAAACTAATTTATGCGGCACTTTGGCTATTACAAGAACTTAGAAAAGAAGAGGAGATGGAAATGTAAATATAGTGTTCCTATTCATGGTAAGCTTCTAGTTGAATGCTAGAGAAAAATCAACGCCCAAATTTTCTTTTACAGTCTTGGAAAAAAATTACACCTTTCCTTATAAAGTGAAAATTTAGACTAATTGTGGAAGCTTTTGTCCTTTAGAGTATTAAACATTGCTATTTTATCATTTCAATTGTAGAGTTCTCAGTTATGTATTTACAAATACTAATTCTTGACTTATTAAAGTTGTAGCGGGTTCTCACTCGTTTTTCCCTTTATGAACTTCTAGGGCTACTTCACTGTACTGTTTGATATAAAAAATTTACCTTGTGAAGGAACCGTGATTTATACAAACAAAAAATAGTATTTAAATAGAAGTGGAGTGATAGAAAGACAGAAGAAAGGGGCTGAATGAAAGACAGAGGAAGGATATGAGGATAGTCCTGAGATTAACATCTACGTTACGGTATTACTGAGATCAGAGGAACCTGACAGAAAGAGATTCAGAGTGCAGAATCTGAGTCTCGCTATTTAAAGAGTACCATTTAAAGATATCAAGATAAGTAGATGTTGTTAAAATATTTATTTAATACAGTTAGGTTAAGTTCAGCAATTTCACACATTGAATTTATTTTGATATTGATTACTCAAAGTTTGAATAAACGAGTTAAGAGGATATAAAGCCTCATTTCTTATAAATACTGAAGACCACTAAGTTCTAAATAATAATTATAATAAATAATGAATTAGGTAATAGGTGCAATAATTATATCAGATGTATATAATTTATTATATTATACACTGCATAATCGAGAAGATGAATTTCAAGCGAAAAATTAGTTAAATGTTGTGTTACTTTAAAAAAAAGCTATGCATTGACAGTGCTATCAACAGCTATATAATTGCTATTTCTTAAAGCTGCTGTTTAATAGTGTAATAACTGTTTTCGAAAACATAAAATTGATTGTTGCTTTTTTTTAAATGTATGATTCCTTAGTAAAATATTACTTGAATTTAATCAAGCCCGGATTATTGATGTTAGGATAGAGATAAACTTAAATTAATTGTAGTTCTCGCGGAATAAATTTTGCACTTTATCCAAAATTTAAGTTCATTGCGCTACTTAAAAATTAGTTCTTGTGTTGTACAGCGTAAAGGAAAAAGTTTTTAGCCATGTAGCAGTTAATTATGGGATCTATTATAATAATAAAAAAGTTAACATTTTTTTTATCCATATGATCTTCAAGGTAAGATCTTTTTTTTTTAACTTTATCATCTAAATCTGGTTTAAATTTCAATTCAAAAATCAAATAAGTAAAATATTCATTGTCTTCAAAATAGTAATAATGTAACAATTATTTGAAACTACCAGTCAAAATGAAAAATTAATATTCATTAACATAACAAAGCTTCATCACCTTAAAAAATATTTCTGAACAAAGCTCATTTAATAGTCTGAAATATTTTTTATTTACTTTAAACATGGAAAATGATATAGAATAATGATTTATACAAATGTAATTTAAGTGAGTTCTACATATACATATATATACTCTCTCTCTTTCAAAATTCGTTAAATTTTAATTTTAATGAAAAGACAGATTTATTTATAATTTGATCTATGCATAATTTTTAGAGTAATTTTATTTCAATAAATACTTTAAAATAAAGTGTTACACACAAACACTGTAGCCTATATACAGATGGGAATTACATTTTAGTTAATTTTAAACAGCTCTTTAAGAAACAATTCAGCAAAATTGAAAATCGAAGAATCATACTGGAAAGCAAAGATCTGAAAAGATTTATAATTTAAAATAAAAAAGAAACTTTAGAATTTATTTCTAAAAGTATTAGTAAATGGAAAAAGTTATAACTGATATTATTATTATTATCAAAAGTAAGTCTGATCAATTAAGTACTAATTGAAACGTTTTGCAAGATTAATAGAATAAATTGTTTCCTGTTATGAAAAACCTGAAAAATTAAATGCAACATTTTTTTTCAATACTTAGAAATATATATAATTTTTTTTTCTTTATTTACAATTGAATTACTCTTTCATGACCCTTTAAAGGCAATTTTATTAGGGGGGGGGGGAGAAAAATTAAAGACTGATTTTTAAAGAAATGCGGGGCAATTAATTTAAATATGAATGATCTTTATTCACAAGCCTCAAAAAAATAAATAAACAAAAAAACTAACGATTTAATTTCATTCCTCTGTAACTCCAACGCGGCAATCATATTATTTCTCCTCAAAAAGAATTAAATCTCAAAAGTAAAATTTAGACCAATAAAAAAAAAATCCCCGATTATACGGCCACCTGACTCTATGTCTCACGCATTGGTTTCTAATATTTACCTTTCCGAAGCAGATTATATATAGCTGTGCCATTGAAAAGCGCAATCAAAATCCGTGCTAAACTCCATTCTCCATCATTTTATGACCATTAAGTGTCGATCTCACTTGAATTTATTTATTTCCAACTCGGGACTCTCCACTTTGAATTCCATTTTTGCGATCTCTTTTCCAAATAAACTTCTTCCCACTGGCTACTTCAATCTCACGGTGTAAGGAGTCGTAACTTTGAAAGATCTTCCAACCAGGACTCTAATGGCCGCCGAGGAACATAAAATCGTAGTCAATCAGAACGGAGTTGTGGTCACGTCTGTGTTTGCCTATGACAATAACGCTCCCTGCCCACACTGCAAAGAAGGCAAAGACGAATTCGCGTCCTCTACAATAGCATCGATGCCGTAACAGCATCCTATTCAAGTTTTCTTCTTGATTTGATATTCCCAGAAACGGTAACTTGCTTCCACTTTTTCATCTATAATTTTAGAATTTTCCCGATCTCTCGTTATTTACCTAGAGGTTGGAAAAACCGCGAAGGAAGAGCAATATTCTTCTCAAACGTGGCGACTTTTATTGCTGCTTTTATGACCTCAAGTGTATTTCTCGAAATGTAACGGCTATATGGGGAATTGGGTAAAGAAAGAAAAATTATATCCATAGAGCGTCATGCCAAAGTATTCGCCTCATGATTGAGAATTTAAGAATTTATGCGGAACCTTCGCTTTTCCTTGCAAGTGGCTGGCTTCTCTAATAACACTAAAACTGATCGGTTTGGGTTGCCCCTTCCCTCCCCTGACCGATTTGAATAGCGTACTTATGGTACCCCATTCTACTCCACAAATCGTCTTTGGATCTTCATCTTGTAGGGAAATCTTGACCCTATCACAGTAATGGGGCATCGCCTTCAATTACAACTCCCCAAAGTGTTTTTTCAGACTATAAAATGACGTGACATCTTTCAGTAATAGTCACTGTTTACGAAAAGATCTAAATATATGCACCAGGGCTGCGTAGAAGGACGATTAGAAAGCAATTTTCTTGCAAATTCAATTCGAGCCTCTTAAATATTCCATTCGATTTCCTTGGCGAGTCGTATCTGGGGTACTTAAGGTGTGATCAGAGGTCGGAGCATTACCGGCGAAAAGATATTAAGGATACTATGCTGATTGAAGGGAAATTAAGAGAAATTCTAATTGGTTTCAGATCAATTCGTTTACAGACGGACGGTGATAATTGCTAACGCGGAATGACAGCCGCATCATGAAGTGATAAAATAACGTAATGAATATTTTCAGATTTACGGTCATTCTTAATATCCGCTCTTGTAATAGCTATGAAAAGTGTTTTTAGATACATTGTAAGGGGATGAAACTCCCATTTTCGAAATTATTTTATTACACCGTAATTCGAATAGCAATAATTAGACACAGTAACCGTGAAAACTTTCTGGTTGGTAAAGTTTTCTTTCTTTTATAGCCGATCCAAATGCTTAGGAATTTCTTTTATTAGAATTTCAGCTCAGTGGCTCAGATTATATTAAGGTAAGAAAATTTAATTTAATTTTTGATTCAATAAAAAGGAGTTTAAACTTTTTTTTGTGCTTCATTTTATAGTTCAAGTGTTGATCGACAAATGAAATTAACATTTATATTTTTGTTTATGGGGTCTGAGGGGTGTTAAAAATTTTTTTTTTCGAATTTTCGAAAAAAATATATCTTGTTCTTTATTTTTTTCTGAACATTTTGATACTAACCACGTGACAATACTCTAAAAACTTCGAAAGTTATTCAAAAAATTGCAAACAGCAATTTAGTCATAACTTTTAAATGGACACATGCCACGCCCATTTATTTTTAAATTCATGCATACCATTTATTTTTTTGTTTTTAATAAGCCTCATGAAATATTTTAAGCGCTTGAGTTGATCAGAAGGAAGCCTGCAACTCAACACATTCATTCTGCTGTGTTTTGATTCTCTTGTGTTTACTTTAGTACACGTTTTTTTAAAACGCTTATCTAAAGCGAAGATTTTTGTTGTTTTATTTTGAAAAAATCGTTGGGCAATGTGCCCCAGGAAAAGATTTAGAGGAAATAAATATTTAAAGGTAAGTGACTCACATGTTACAGATATGAAACATACGAAGAAGTGTGTAGAAATGAAAAGTACAAGTAAGTGTGCCGAAATGAAAAATGCTTCTAGTAAAAAACTTTCAGGAATTCTCTGACTTCATTAAAGTCAAATCTTGTTAAGGTAAGTGAAAACTTCAAAGAATATCGTATTTTTGATTTTATTTAAACCTTTAGCTCTATTTTGTCAGCATCATGCTGTTTAAAATGTCATAAACCATTAACAATTAATGAAAAATCCACTCGTGGTTTATGTTCAAATTTTGAAATACATTGTAAAAAATGTGGGAGTATTTGTACTTTTTCAAGCTGTGAAAACATTGGGAATAAAAATAAGGCTCCAGAAATTAACAGAAGATCTATTTTAGCAATGGGGTGCATAGGTCAAGGTTTAGAGTCATTAAAAACCTTTTGTTCTGTAATGAGTCTTCCTAATCCTGTTGAACAAAAATCATATGGTGTTATTAATAATAAACTTTCACTTGTTATGAAGGAAGTCGCTGAAGAAAGCATGAACAGGGCAGCTGTCGAAGAAAATTCTTCGTTACCTGATAACATTTTAACGGTAAGTGGTGATGGGACCTGGAAGACGAGAGGACATTCATCGTTGATTGGAGTATGTACTCTAATAGGGAGCGAAACAGGTAAGGTTTTGGATAGGGAAGTGTTGTCCTCATTTTGCAAATGAAGCGACAGTTATAAAGGGGTAAAGTTTGGTATCAAGTACAATAAATTGCAAAGAGCGCATAAGATTTCATGTAGAAAAAATTATTCTGGCTCTGCTGGTAAGATGGAGGTTGACGGGATGTTGAGGATTTTTAATCGATCAGAAAAGCTTCACAACCTGAAATATTCGAACTACATAGTAGATGGCGACACAAAAACATTCAATGCCCTTTCTGAAAACAATCCATACGGCTATGACCATCTTATTCAGAAAATAGAATGTGTAGGCCATGTGCAAAAGAGAATGGGTACAAGACTTAGGAAGCTTAAATTAGTATATGGTAAGAAGAAATTATCTGATGGTAAAACTATAGGCGGTAAAGGTAGGTTAACTGATAGTTTAATTGATAAGCTTGCGCATTACTATGGTAATGCTATTCGATGCAATTCTACTAGTGTAAAGGAAATGCGGAAAGCCATTTGGGCTGTTCGGGGTCATTCTTGCAGCACCGATGATGAACCGATGCACTGATTTTGTCCTACAAATCCAAATACATAGTGTAAGTATAATGCCGCAATTAATAATAATTTACAAAATTATAAACACAAACCCTCAGTTGCGAAAGCTGTTCGAGATGTAATTAAGCCTGTATTTGCAGACTTATCTCATCTGGCACTCCTGAAGAAATGCTTAGGAGGTAAGACACAGAATCCTAATGAAAGTTTAAATTCATTAATCTGGAAGTTTTGTCCGAAGACGATTGATTCTAGCCTTCAGATTGCAGAGATTGCTGCAAATCTAGCAACCAGCATTTTTAATGATGGAAATCAAATACTTATTACTATTTTAGAGAAATTTGGCTTAAAAATTAACAAAAATGTTTGTGTGTCCCTGGCTGAACGTGACAATCGTCGAATCTTTACGTCAAGAAAGAGGAGCTCAACGTCATCGTTTGAAGCTCGCAGAGATTTAAAAAATTAAAAAGAGTACAGAAATTGAGCTGTTTGAGCAACAGGAAGGCATATCCTATGATCCTGGAGCATTTTAGCATGTAAGTTTTAAAATTTATTTTCTCAAATTCAATTTAAAACTTTAAAGCCTTTTTTCTCAGTTTGTGTTTTTTTCACTTACGCGCATTGCGTTTCAAAAACTATCATACTTTGATGCATAAAACTTTACAGAATTATAAACTCTATCATAATCTTTAAATCCTAGCTATTTATAGTATTACATATTTGTAATTTTTTGAAAAATTTCAAAAAAAATAAATTTTTTGAAAAAAATTTTAAAAATGTACTTTTTTTATTTTTTAAAAATATTATTTTTTATTCTTTTTATATCTAATCGCTACCATCTAATAAGGATATATTTGACTTTATAAATCAACTTATTGCTAGTAATTAGAATTATTATTTCAGAAAATATCATGCGCGTCGTAAAACTTACTATTTGTTTCTTACAAAATTTTTTCTTATATTTATGTGCTTATTATTTTTAAAATTATGATTATATTTTAGACATTTTATACTTTTTTGAAGCTTTATTCCTTTATAAAAAATGTGTAAAAGAATCAAATTATTTCATTTTAACCTCAAAGAATTATTTCTAGTCGAAAATTGTTCATATTTTGTGCTCTCGAAACATTTTTAACACCCCTGAGACCCCTTATGCAATTTAACATATTTTTATGGTACTGTCTTTTTTTTGAAAATTAAACAAGATATCACAATTTGTTTCAAAGGCTTTTTATATTTAAAAACATCAATGATTCTTACTGTTCTAAATGACTTTAATTTTCCCCCCAAAAATACAAATTCTATTAAGATTCTATTTCGAGTGAAAAATAGTTTACTAATAGTTTTTCTCGAAATAACGTACAATTATTAAAATACAACATAAGGCATTCTATTTTTTTTCTTGCTGCAATTTATGACCCATTTGCTTAAATTTTCGCTTGAAATTCTGTTTTTAAATTTATTTATTTATTCGTAGTCCCTGGATATTTAAATAAATTGTAATTTTATTAATATGTGTTCTACCTAAAAATATTTAAAAATAAAGGACTTATAAAAATCAAAAATTAAAAAACCTTTCAGATTTTTTTTTTCGGAAAATTTATTTTTAAATTCAAAAATTGTTTAAGTACCTTAAGTACGCATGAAAAAAAATAACTATTAATTTTTAGCAAAATTACAATTTTGAATGAATTTTTACCGTTTACACTTTCTTTAAAACCTTTATTGCACGAAGATTCCCAAGATATCTTATTTGTTTGATGGAAAAATTTACTTTTTCAATTTTTTTATTTTAATGAACTGCTACAGAGCATGTTTCTTGGTCCTGTATTTTACGCATTTTTATCGAAAATTTTGGATTTTTTAATGGGCTCCCTGCTTAAAAAAGGCGACTTTTTCCCCGTTGAAAACTTGTTAGCACTTCAGTTAATTTTGTAAGTTTACATATTTTTAAATTTTCTTAAATGTTTGAAAATCGGTGCTTTTTTCCAGCTTAAAAAATCAATTTTCGTCTTACGAATTTTAAAAAGAAAATATCAAATCATATGGACTCTCCTCTATATTAAATCTTCAAACGCTAAATGCAGAGAATAGGATTCAAATGATTCTATCAATTATGCAAAGAGCATTGAATAGCAAAATTTAGTATATACCTTGTTTTAAAAAAATTTCGAAGACTCAAATAGTTGCCATAATTGCTCCAATTTTAAAAATAAATTCTCTGAATATTTTCATCGTTTCTGAGACAGTTACTTACATCTTTTTTTAAAATAGGATTTTGTTTTTATGTATATTTACTATTATGAAAAAATTATGCAGTGTCACACAAGAGCTGATTTCCACTTCTTTACAAGAAAAATAAAAACATTTAGTTTGTTATCACAAACACACACATACAACAGCGAATTTAATATTCATCCAGCCCTGAATTCACAAATATATGAAATTCAATTAAATAATTTAAAAACAAAAGTGTTTCCAAAATAAAAACAAATTCAACAGTTTTAAAAATGAATAATCTTCTTATCACCCAGCAGCGAGGGAATGAACCCGAATGAAATAAATTATATTAAGTTTTTTTGGTTAATTAGCAACAAAATAGCGAAGCAGATGACAAAAACAGGAAATAATGGAGACAACATATCCGGTTTAACGAATAAAAACTAGATTAACTTAAGAAGAACACGTCGGAGTTTGAAAAAGTCTGTCATTCTAACATTTACTTCGAAATAAAGAGCATATTTGAAGAATTTTAGTCTCATATAGGTAATGGAGAAATTCTTAACAGAAATCAGAAGAATCAAAAATATATAAGTATCACTAAAATTGTTTTGTAATAAAACGAATAGTAGATCAAAGAGATTAAAAATGGGAAAAACATTATCAAATTCCAAGAAAAATAGCGATTTTCCCAAACACTTTCTTTTTTTTTTAATAATGCGTGTGATTTATACACATATATATATAAACTTAATAAAGGCATTCGGAGCTAAAAATGTGCCTCATAAAGACCATGTATCAGCCCTTTAAAACACCCTTTAAAATCACCAATTTGAATCGAAATAATCACTTTAATTGTCATTTATTCAGTATTTTACGAGTAAGTTCAATAAAAGCAATCAAACAGATCATTTAATGTATAATGTGTCTTTTTTATTGTACTAAATGTATCCATTAGGAGAAAAGGATATTGTCAAATGGTAGCGTGTTACATTGTAAAGTTAAACACACATGCTTAGATACTTATGTCTTGCCCGATTTCGTTTTGATAATCAATAGCCCAATAAGATTTTACGGTCATTTTTCTTAATTTTACTACCAGAATTTATAGTTTTCTAAAAAAAATGAGTATATTGGTGTCCATGCGTGCAAGATATGCATGGAATACTTTTTCACTCACTATGAATAAGATTTATTACCGATAGTCCTTTCCAAATGTAGTTTTTTGGTTACTAATATTTCGTTTATTTTTTAGAGAATAAATTTTGTATAGATAAGATTGTCTTTAAAATCACAGGACTATTCTTCGTTAAGATAAAGGCCCTCAATACTCTAACAATGTATTAAAATCTTAAAAAATAAAATTAATAATATAAATAAAAATCACGAACAAAAATTAAAATAAAGGTACATAAAAAATTAAATATTTGATCACTTGTGTTATTTATAAATTATTTATATCTACTTGTGATGATTTGCTCACTAAATTTCGGTTTTAAAACATATTTAATGTTTACCGTATTAATTTCAAGGCCAGTTCATAAGCGATAAGGTCAATTTAAACCAGATAATGAATAAAAACATATTTAAAATAAAAATAAAAGCTTTTGTAGTTATGTTATTCATACACATAAATGATTTGTATACTATACATTCATTGTCAAAGTTTGAAAGAAAAATAACCGGTATTAACCGCAACTAATTTTTGACGAATTAAAATTTAAAAAAGAAAAAATATATCTAAGTAAAATCACAGTGTTTTGAACACCGTTTTCTCGGGAATTAACCCTATCATTTACCTATTTACCGCCTTACTATCACATCTCTTCAACAGCCACATTAAGAAATGTATCAATTAACAACTGTAATGAAATGACAATGAAGCGGTGGATTGACAGAAACATTTTTATCTAATTATACACTAACAGGAAAGGATCGCGACTCTAGCTCTACTCTTCAAATAGATATTCCTTTTATTACTCTAGCTATTGGATAAAATAACACGTTTTTGATAGATGTCAAAATATGAATGAAGCCCTCTAAGTACCAGTTATGTAACTCATTGAGTTCTACCTTTATTTTTGCACAAATGTGTTGGGGGTCAAACCGCTAGAAGATAAAAGTGAAACTGTTGAAATCCTATTACGAACATCGTGCAATCAAAGAAGGGGGGATGGAACACAGAATTAGTAGTTTCGAGTTGACTGAGTTTTACTTATAGAAAATACTAAGAGCAAGGTAAAAACCAAGGGTCGCTCATTTCAATGACCCGTATACCGACATTAGTTGCGTTTTAGTCTATAATCACTTGAGTGTTGGCGCCACCGTAGTATTTTCTGAAGGATTCTCCAACTTCGAACTTTATTATGAGGGTTGTCGCAAAGCTTCATTCTAAGTTGCGCCAAGGTTAAAAAAAACATGCCAATAATTCAGTCAGTTATTATTTATTTTTGCATTTTTCTCAACAGGCCTCTACGCAACTTGAAAGTGTCAGCTAATGATACGGGAAAAATAGTAAATAAATAAATATTCGTGTGTGGTCGAGGAAATTATTGCTAACAATATGACACGTGTACTACATTCAACTTTCCGGTAAATAATTAAAAGAAAATTCTTAACTTAGTTTCGAGTGATTGGTTTGCATGATGGAATAGTTTTCTTAAAG